>RJWJ010005392.1:0-68664 GCA_004363605.1 Indri indri
TTTTGTCTGTTTGTTCTTTGTTCATGTATTGATTGTTGAGTGCCAACTGTATACCACTTGGTAATGAAATGAACAAGGCAATGTGGAAAGAACAGTCTACCCTTCCACACACTTACTTTTGGTGAATCTGTTCTTCTCTTTAAAGCTATCCTGCAATCAAATCAACAAATACATACTGAACAAATAGATTACAATTCTCCGTACTATAATGTGATAGGGAAGCCAAAATCAAATTTTAAATGTTTCTTTCCTGAAATCTTTCTTGACGCCTCCCCCACCACATACCCTTCCTCCATCCAGGCTCAATTTCCACTTCCTTGGAGTATTTAAAATATTCTGAATCTCTTTTCAAAATAATGTGCCATCGGAGAGGAATGTGTGTGTGTGTGTGTGTGTGTGTGTGTGTATTGGGGGGAGGTGTCAAAAAGACTTTGGGAAGAAATGGTCTGTAAGAGACAGAATTTGGATGCGTGGAAATGAGAGGCAGTGGGAGACTGAAGAGGAAGCTTTTGCCCCCAGCAGGAGAGCAGCATTATTAAAGGATTTATATATTCATGTTAATCTGATGGTATTTTGGGGAGTTGAAGAAGAAGAGGATAAAAATAGTAGTTGGTCCTAAGCCATATTTCCCTCAGAATGGTCTTGTTGGGCAATAACATCTGTTATTAAATATGTACAGAATTGTAAGAAATGCAAAATAAATGAGATTCGAGATTTTGTTATTCTAACCATCAGCACTTACATGTTTCTTACAACATTGATTTTCATAGCAAGATGCTTCAGTGAATACATTTCCTTTCAATTCTCAAGGATGGGTCATAAGCCAGCAGACACAGACAGGGAAAACTGCTCACCAGCTTGGAGACTAATTTGGGAAATTACTCCTTTCCAGAATGCTACACAGCGTTGTCGTTGAAAGAGGCAGAAAATGTACTTCTAAAAACAAGTCGTTCCAGCTTCTCAAGATTGAGGTGAAGCCTATGTTTTAATATCGGGCTGTTAATAATAAATAAGGATGTTTTTAGTAAGTTTAATGTTAAATTAAAGGGCTAAATCC
Source organism: Indri indri (assembly GCA_004363605.1). Classification (NCBI taxonomy): domain Eukaryota; kingdom Metazoa; phylum Chordata; class Mammalia; order Primates; family Indriidae; genus Indri; species Indri indri. The sequence continues at coordinate 1,058 of RJWJ010005392.1, forward strand.
TAAACATGTTCCATATCACGTCCTTCTGAAGACAGACGATTTAAAATTTAATCTATTCATTTTGCCATTTGGCATATGATCAAAGTAAGCTTTTCAAAGGCAGTATGGTAGCCTTTAACTTATTTTTCTCACGAAATTGAAATGGCATTTGCATCCTTTTAAGATGCAGATATGAGCAACTTCTTATGACTCAATCATTAAATCCGGAAAGAAAGTACACAGTGTCATGCTCCTCATCGTCTCCTATTGTCCCTTTTCCTTCTTCCATTTCAACTTTTCTCTGTGATTTAGGGTCTGTTTTCTCTGTTCTTTCTATAATAACACAAAGAAAGAATTCCTATTGATGATAAAACCTTACATAAAATTAAATCTCTCATGTTCAAATCCTTTGAGCTTTGAAACAAAAATGATCGTTTCAACCCATGACAAATTCAGGACACAAGAGACCTAAAAGAAGGTCTTTCCAAATGGAAACATGACAGTTAACACCTATCATGGGTAAAGTGGATTTATCACAACTAAAACTGACTCTACAGCTGCTGCTAACCCTGAGCAGAATTTTAGATTGAAATTTTGCACAGTCGCTAAATTTTGACTTGGGCATTTATGAGATAGCAAATAAGTGCTGCAGGTAGAACTAATGACGGCTAAGGTGCAATGCTTTCTATGTGCTGAGCCCTCCCCAGGCCCTTGCATATGCTAACTCACTTCATTCTCACAACAGGAGGCAGAGGAAGAACCAGGTTGGAAGAGATTAAACAGTTTGCCCAAGCTGGTCAGCTAGTCAGTGACAGAATGCAGATTCCCAATCCCCCCACCCCCACCCCCAGAGTCCCCTATGGTAGAGGAAAGCTGGGTAAGTATGGCTTCATCCCCTTTGGTACATCTCACCCAATGGGATGGACACACCATTTGTCTTCAGTTTTGCTCATGTATATCTCATAGACCAGCAGCAGTGTGAAGAACTCTTGTATAATCCTAGGAGAAATGGTTGAAAACCAGAAAGGAGCTGCTTCTGTCAAAGGGACGAGAGCTTCACATAGGCAGCTCAGACTGGAAGCACCTGCAAATTATATCATTTTGATGAAACTACATGTGTGTGTTGCACACAAAAGTTCAGGATTGTTGAATGTAAGTGTCATTTAGGGCCAAGACCATTGCCAGCCAAGCAAGATAATTTGACTGAGAATTTTCTTCTCTACATGTGGTAGAAATAAAAGTCTGGGAGAGGAAGGGAAGGTGGATGAAGCCAGTAACTTACAGCCTGTGTCAACTGTCACTAGGATGACCATAATGTATTGTCTGAGCTAGGACACTTGGAAGAGAGAAGTGTTACTAACTATGCGGTGACCTCAGGAAACACTGGGTATGTGGTCACCAGTTGGATGGTCCCCAGAATCAGTGATTCCAAAACCATGTTCCTCAGACCCTGGAGAGACAGGATGGTCCTCTCGGTGGTTAGAATCTGTTCAAACACGCAGGCCTTCTCTGCAGTGCTCAGCAGCAAATCATATACATTCCACAGATGTGCTTTCTACTAGAACTGGATTACTTATTTGTAATCTAATTGTTAGGTTAGGGTGGGTACCCGAAAAGTACATATAGGACATAATGCGGTTAGTGGAAAACTTAGATAGTCATCATAAAGCCTGTGAAACAAAAGCCACAGGAGTCTGGAGAGTCCAGAGGTTGTAAATCTAACTCCAACCACAAGCAGCTGCAGCGATGCCGGCATTCCTATCCCCCCTGATAAGGACGAAGCCACCCTCCTCCCCTATCTCTGCAGGTGTTGCTCACTCACCCCGGAAAAACCCTCCATAAAACCCACGGTTTTGCCCTCCATCGCGGCAGATGCTTTTTTTTGGCCTCCACCCATCTGCACGCAGATGCTCAAATAAATGGCATTTTCCTACACCTGAGGCTTCGTGTGTCTCCCTCTTGGCTCTGGACCTAACACTAATAAGAGTTATAAAATCAATTTTTAGGAGTGACTAAAATTCATAAATGAGTTTATAAAAAGATTCAAGTTACACATTAAACTAAACTGTCTAGCTGTTGCTTTGCAATTCCTGGTACTACTATACACAAGCACGTGGAGAGTTGGAATTCCTGCGCCTCTTAGAAATAATAATCATCACCAACATTTACCGAGACCTCCCTACATGCAGACACTGTTCCAAGGGCTTTACGTCCTTACCGTCCAACCTATGGACCACAGACAGACACACAGACATAGCAGCCACATCCTCTGGAAGCTTATCAAATAAGCACTCTCTCAGGTCCCCAGCCCTTAGACTTACAGACTCAGAATCTGCATTTCAACAAGATCCCCAGAAAATCAGCATTCCATTTAAGTTTGAAAAGTACCAGGTTAGAAGACATGGTTGTATCATTTGAGACTTAAGCTCTTCCTGACTGAGTGAATAAACTGATTTACATAATTGTGCTATTGAGAATTATTAGTCCTATCCTTGGGTGTTAGTGGTTTTCAGTTCGTTACATTAATTAATAATTTGTAGAATTATGGTGAGTAATTACTGCTGTTGGTTGCTTCATTCTTACAATCACTACATTGTTTTTACTTTGATCATTATATTGCTCTTTGCAAGTTCTTTGTTTTCACTGGCTTCTTTTCCTACTACAAAGAGGGAACCCTTTGGGAGGTGGGGCACTGTGTTGGAAGCTCCCATGAACAAATGAAGAAGAAAACATGAAGAGATATTCAAATAGTACAAGTTTTGGCCTGAGCTGATCAGTAATGTGAACCGCAATCTGCATATGAGTATCCCCAGGACAATTTATTTCTTCTTAAAGTGTTGTCCAATCTTGGTACATTTGAGACCAAGCAGTACATACATAAGAAAGATACCATCCTCAGGTTTGCAACACAAATAGAAGCATCAGACTTCTTTATCTCACTCAGTGTTAACTACTTTTTCCTAAAGATTCCCAGTGCTCAAGCTTTCTTCTCTACTATCGCTTTAACCTCTATTCTTAGAAGGGTCACTGGAGGTGACCGATTTCAACCCCTTCGCTTGAAAATTGACAGATGAAAAGCAAAGAGCAGGCAATGACAAGCCCAGGTCCCCATCACTAGTCGGAGACAGAACTGCACTAGAACTTGGGCCTTGAATGTACAGGTGCACAAAACCCAAAGACATTACAGCAACTTTTAAAATCAAGAATCTTTCCTGATACATTTGACCTTGTAAATGATGCAAGGCTTTGAATAATCTAAAACAAACAAACAAAAACCAGGTCTGAGATGATATATTTTTAGAAAGCTTCGAATATAAAATTTCACCTTAATTTTTCATTTCATAAAATCAAGACCAAAAGAGGTGAAGTGATTCATTAAAAGTTAAGGGCAAGTGATGGTGACACCAGGCCTCTGTCATGTCTGTCCAGTTCTAACTATGAACTATGCTGTAACTTGAAAGGATTAATGTTGCTCTCTTTAGAAAATAACACAGTCATGGTAAACCGCCTGGAAAAATAATCACTAGTATGAGGACAAATGATCCCATCATTAAAGATAATCACTGTTAGTATTTTTTATTAAATACAAAGCATCACATTCAACTTTAAGTTTATAAAAAAATTAAAGAAATGTGAGAAATTACTGACTTTCAGAAAAACGTTTCTTCAAAACAAGAAATATTAGTCTCCTAAAGGAGTCTTCTAAAGTTTTAAATAAAAAATCTTAAGAAAAATAGGTTTATGTTTCTAAGGATAAAATCTGTCACCTTTTTCATGAACATTAGAAGATAATATTGATATGTAAATGAAATTTTAAGCCCTCTATTTTATAATTTAAAAAAGAACCTGAACCTAGTAAACAATAAAATCATAGAAAAAGGCAAATTTATAAAATATCATGTAAAAGTAACAAAAGCATGGGTAGGAAAAAAATAGTCACATAGGGAAGTAACTGCAACCATTACATACAATAAACAAAAAATAAATTTACCAGAACGATTACAGACAATCCTAATTTTCTTTATGTTTAAATTTCTTGACCTGTTTCGGCAAACGCCATTTCATTCACTTCATCAATTGCACAAATTTTCCGTTATTTCATTGAAGAATAATGTCTGTTTAGCCTTTTTCTTCCTAGAATTTCTAAATGTGTTTCTATTTTTGTTGAAGAGAAGAGACATAAGCCTTATCCCATTGGTAACACAACAAAACTGTATGTCCAGGTTCTTAATTATATAATTTTTGTTATTATATTGTTAACAGGAAAAAAAACCACCTCTGTAAAATAAAGAGGTTTATTCTGAGCTGAATGTGTGTATCTGTTGGCCTGGGAGCCACACACAAGCAGCCTTGAGTAAGTGCTCTCGAGGTGGCTGAGTTACAGTTTGGTTTTATACATTCTAGGGAGACAGAAATTGCAGGTAATATCATAAATCAAAACATGGAAGGTATACAGTGGTTTGGCCCAACAAGGTGGGACATCTCGAAGCAGCATCTTAGGGGTTATAGCTGAGTTCAGAGACTCTTTGATTTGTAATTGGTTAAAGAAATAAAGCTCTATCTAAAGGCTTGGAGTCAGTAGAAAGGACTGCTTGAGTTAAGGTAAGGGGATCAGTTTATCAGAGAGCAGGCCACGGTATACTTGAAGGGACCTGTTAAGAAAATTCATGGCCGGTGGGTAATTTAGTATCTTATTGTCACAAAGAGTATGTTTTGTCAGTCTTATGACGTCTGTTTTAACATTAATGTTGGTCAATTTTTGTATCTAAACCCCAAAAGGGAGGGGCTATAATGAGGTGTGTCTGACCTCCCTTCCCTTCATGGCCAGGAACTCAGTTTTAAGGTTTTTTCTGGGATCCCCTTGGCCAAGAGGAGATCCATTCAGTGGGCAGGGGGAGCTTAGGATTTTATTTTCAGTTTACAACATCAAATGTGTTCTTTAAGTCACTCATCATAGAAGCCCCTCTGACCCTCTGAATTGCATCCCACTGAAAAGCGTCCCACTTTTAACCAATTAAGTTTCAGGCTTGCTGTACAATGGTCATAACAGGATTTGTTTCCATCTCAATTGTAGTTTATTTCTACTGTTTCAGGTGTCTCATATATTCCCCTTTCTTGGAGTAATATTAATATTTTCTGTTGTGTGGGAAAACATCTTGGAGTACCCACTCCCCTCCCCACAAAGGTGACAGGTGGGACATTCTGAGTTGTTGCATTGCCAAATATGCATGCATTTTCTATCACACCAGACTCAGAGTTTGACTTAGAACAGAACTCAGGTTAAGAATCACTTTAGTTTATGACTCCACAGGCTATGACTCCACTGTTTTCTAGCCAACTGTGTCATAGACAAGAAGTAAGATACTGGCCTAATTTTGCCTTTGGAAACTACAGATTTTCCCGAATCTTTGGAGTTCAGAAATTTTACCAAAATGTGTCTGGGAGTGTGTTTTTTTCCATTATTCCTGGAAGGCAGGGGTCAGCAAACTACAGCCATCTGGCTTGCTGCCTGTTCACATTAAATAAAGTTTTGCTGGAACACAATCACTTTCATTTGTTATGTATTGAAGATTTTGTGCTAGAATATAGAATCTACAAATGTGGTCCCCAAAACCTAAAATATTTACTATCTAGTTCTTTACAGAAAAATTTTGCTCACTCTTCCTATACAACATTCTGCGGGTCCTTATTGTGTCTGCCTTCATAGTTTCCCCACAGTTATTTACATTAATATTTTGATAATTTCTTCCCCTCCATTGTTTCTGCTACCTTCTTCCAGAATTCCTAGTTGAGTGTGGGATTTCCTGCATCTGTTATTTGTTTATCTCTCTTCTTCCATGTTTTCCATCTCTTTGTCTTTCGACTCCATATTCTCAGAGTTCTGTTCATGTTATTTTTCATATCCTCAACCTATTCCTCAGTTATGTCCATCCAACTCTTGCAGTGAATTTTCAGAAAAATTTCTGCAAGCACAAGAACCCTTACTTTGTTCTAAGACATCTCCTTTTTCACAGCAGCTGTCCTTGTCTTACAGCTGTCATCCTCTTAAATCTTTCTGAGAATATTAAATCAATTTTATTTTAAAAAAGATCTTATCTATTTTCTACATCATCTCTGAATGATCCGGGAGGAGCCCCACAAGGCTGACTCCACTTTATTTAGAGAATTGTTGACCCACAGACTCAGCCTGGGAGCAAATGCTAAGGCCAAGAGTCTAGAAGCAGACAGGGTCGCCCTAGCACCCTGTGACTGCCCTATAGTACTTGTGCTGCTTTAAGTGAGCCAGAATGACCCTCCGTGAGCTGTGTGCTCCAAATGCACGTGTGGGTCAGGGAGTCCTGGGGTAACAGTAGCCATCCTGCAGTGGCCTGTGCCTGCCCACAGGCTCTGCCAGCTATTTTTCAGATTTTTGATCTGCTCATGGTACTTTCTCCTATTTCCAATACCATGGGATTGCTTCTTCTAATCATATTTTGTTCCTGCTATTTCAGAGAAATTATGGTAGAAAAATGAGTTAAACACTTCTTAAGTCTACTATTTTGAGCCAGAAGTACACCAGGGATGACTTGTCTAAATTATATTAGATTGAACAGCATGAAATTGCATTTTATGAGGGTCAAAAACCATCCAATACTGGTCATTTCATATGGTCAACCTAACAGTCAGTCCACAGAATAAATCAGATAAACTAAGGAGTACTGTTATAATGCCCTTGAAAGAAATACCAGTAATCATTAAATTTTTTTAAAAAAGCGATTTTTAAAAAAATGCATTCATTCTTCAATTCCAAGGAAGGAAACTCATAATTTACTTCCAGTTCAGTGTCAAACACTGTGTTGAGCATTTTCTCCTGTTGTTTCATTCAGTGCTCACAACACTACTGTCACATGGGTATTCTAGATACTTGTGACTGCGTTGTTGGCATCTGAGGAGGGTATCTTAAACAGCACAGAGAACGGGATGACTCAGACACACAGGTGCTATGAGCACACCCTGGGGGAAAGGGCCTCGGATCTGAGAGAGCTGTGAAAAGGCTGCCTCCCTGGGGGCCCAGGGTGGCAAATGATTACAGTGAGCAAAGCTGCCTCATTCCCTCCTACCCCTGGAGAAGATACTGCCCACCAGCGAGGGCAGCGTGTGTCCCATCCAGGGAAGAACACCCTCTTACTTCCAACAATGGCGCTGCTGAGAACAGAATTCCTTGGCAGCCTCAGTAGGCTTTTCCATCTGTTACCTGAGGTAAGAACAACTAGAACTGATCTCGTGGACAGTTGAGTTTTAGATGCATCAGAGGAGGAGGACTCCAAGAAGAAAGACATTCTCCCAAGAGGCAGCAGAAGTACTCAGTGTCTTTAATTTGAAGGAAATATGGCCACATTTTGTGCCAAGCCGATGAATTTGAATACATTGGCTACATCACTCTATATCAGGAAGGAATGTGTTCCTGGAAAATAAAAAATGGGGCCAAAGTTGACAGGGCAGGTTTCACTGGCATTTATCAGGATGAGGGCCATGAGAACACTGGGACTTCGCTCAGGAGCAATGTGCCTCACCAATTCTGGATGATTCTTGCAGGCCATTTGATTCTCGGGTTTCTACTATGCCCTCAAACAACCCTCTGACTGAGTTCCTGCTGAGGAACCCCCAGGCTCTCTGAGGTTGGTGATGGCATCATGGATAGGCAGGCTCTGGAATCCTCTGGTCACGGTATGTAGCTGCGTGTGGTGGCTGTCTTCTCACACAGCTCCCAGGGATCCCCAAATCCTGGTGTTCCTGCCCTTATGCAATCTCCCCTTGAATATTGGCTCGATATAGGGATTTGCTTTAGGGAATAAAATGTGGCAGAAGTGATGGGGTTGTCACTGCTGAGATGAGTTTACAAAAAACTCTGACTCCCTGTTGAATTCTCTCCCCTTGGTTCTTCTCACTGGCTTCCTCTGATGAAGCAAGTTGCCACATGGTGAGCTGCCCTCACGGCAAGGAACAGAAGGTGACTTCCAGCCAACAACTGGAGAGGAACTGAAGCCCCCAGTCCAACAGCCTAGGAGGAACTGAATCCTGCCAACAGCCACCAGTAAGCTTAGAAGTGCTTTCTTCCCCAGTCAAACCTTGAGATGAGACTGCAGCCCCAGCCAATGCTGCAACTGCAGCCTGTGGGAGTCCCTGCACCAGAGGACCCAGCTAAGGCATGCCTGGATTCCCGACTCATACACATTGTGACATGGTCCGTGTGTGTTGTCTTAAGCCACTGAGTTGTGGGATAATTTGCTACTGTATTTGTCAGGGTGCTCCAGGGAAATAAAATCAACAGGATGTGTGTGTGTGTGTGTCTGTGTGTGCCCCATTTATCTATCTACCTAATGAGGGAAAGACTTAAGGAATTGAGTTTGTGGGGGCTTGGCAAATCCAAAATCTTCAAGGTAGTCCAACAGGCTGGAAACTCAGAGAAGAGTTGCAGTTCTACTCCAAAGGCTGTCTGCCGGCAGAATTTCTTCCTAGTCAGGGAGGTCAGTATCTGTTCTGTTAAGGCCTTCAACTGATTGGATGAAGTCTACCCATATTAGGAAGGGCAATACCCTTTACTCAAAGTCCACCAGTTTAAATGTTAATCTCATCTAAAAAAAACACCTTCACAGAAACTTCCAGAATAATGGCACCATGGCCCAGCCAAGTTGACACATAAAATTAACCATCACAGCTACCCACCCATAGAAAACAAATACACCGGTGAACTAGGGTCAGTACTTATTCCCACCAAGCTTCCATTCCTGCATCTAAATAACAAAAATTTTAAAGATTATTGTAAAAATCTGATGATAGGATACTTGCAAAGCATTTGGCACGTGGGGCTCAGTAAATGCTGGTTTCTTTCTCTTTTTCCTGCTCCCTTTGCCTTACTTACGGTAGTGGTGGTAGGAATAACATGGATAATGTTCATGCTTATTGTAAAAAGTAGAAAGAAATACACCTATGGTGAATGAACACATTGGTACTCCATCTTGTACACCAGCTTCTTTTAGGTTTGACTACTGTTTCCTTATCCCTGAAAAACTGGCCTGTGTCATATGTCCCACCCTGATGGACAGCTGAGTAGGGCTCTAGGCTCTGTGCTGTAGTGATTGGACCAAGGTATGGCCAGACTTTAACTCTTTTTAGGTATAAGCTTTATATCATGACGCTGTAACAGATCTCACTTTTTTACAGATGAAACTAATTGTCGAGAAGTTAAGGACCTTGCCAAAATCCGCTCAGCTGGTAACAGGCAGCTGATATTTTAATATCAATGTCTGTCTCCAAGACTCAGGCCCTTTCCAATATATCATGATTTTTTTTCAAGTGCTTACAAAGTACTGTCCATTGTTATACAAAACAGGTACTGCTGCTAAAAAGATGAACATAGTGAAATATTAACATCCTAACAATCATCTGAAGCTTCAAAATGAAGTTAAATGCAGATTACACCATCGATGGGGTCTTTGTACTTCTACCAGCCCCTCACCTCCACCTGGAGAAAATGACCGCACCCTCCTCTGACTCTTTGATTAATTTTGTACATTCTGTATCACAGCACCGGCCCTGAGCTATTGCACTTATTTAAAAGACCACCTGTCTTATGAAACGATAGTATTTGCCCCTTGAAATAAGGGACAATGACTTATTCCTAAGTCAGGTGGTAGGTTTATAGAGGTTTATTTCATTATGCTTCACAACTTACATATATATGTAAACATAAATACTTTTAAGTATATTAGATGTCACACAGTAAAATACATAAAAAACAAAACAATTGGAAGAAGATACACCAAAATGTTTTTCTGTTATAAAACTGTGTTAATATTCTTCATCTTTTTTGGTACCATCTTTTTCTACCATCTTTTTTGGTATATTTTAAATTTTGATAAATATTTAGTGTTCCTATAATTAGCAAAAACAAATGTTATTAAGGGTAAAAATAAGACCTGACTTTTTGAATTAATAAAATAATTGTCAGTTTGTAGCACTCCTAAAAGGAATTGGTTCCATAAGTTTATTCCAGATTCAGCAGTTACTTCTGTTGTAAATGTATAAAGTCTTTCCTTTTTTTGGTGGTGATGGTGGGGTTTCTGAGTTTGGCTTTTGCAAGTTTTAAGTGGAGATTTTAAGACGTTATGGGTAAGTACCATGTTCACTCTATCTAGGTCCCCCAGGTAAGCATCTTTCATTGCAGCATTTTTTGTTTGACTTTAAATGTGCCTAATCCTTAAAAATATGCTTGAATATTTACCTGTCTGGCTTTATGCTTTTATAGACCTTTGCTATGTTTTTCTCAAGGAATGGCAACCAGAGTCATGTTATTATTTATTTCAGGAGCTGGTGTTCTACAGTGTCGGACGGGAGTAGCTCATGCTCACTGCTTTTCCCAGGGCTCTTCCTGATGGTACCAACATTATGCTGTCTTTGCTGCCACCAGAGCCACTGGGCCAGCAGACTTTCAAACATTTGTTTTTCCTTACATTAAGGATGAGGGCATGGAATTCACAATTTCTCTGCTCTGTCTCATCCATGAAAACATATTTTGTATACTTTTACTACTCATCATGGTGACAACATTGATCTCAGGGTGTTTGTGTAGCACTTCAGGGTTTCCACATTGCTTTTACATATGTTACCTACATTCTATACTGATTATATCATTGATGTTCACAACCCTCTGAGGTATGTAGGGGAAGCATTACTATTACCACTTTTCAGAGAAAGAAAATAAGACTTAAGGAGCTTAAATGATTTTCTTTTGCTGAAGTTAATCTCTTCATTCTAGTGGGAATAACTAAAAGTTACCACCATCAGTCTTTGATCACATGAGAAAAATATCTTGTGCAACATTTAAAAATGAATGAATTATATACATGAACATATGTCAATGGGATCATACATATCTCAGGACTATTAAGGTATTTTTTCCCATATATAATGCAGAAGAGATTAATCAACATTGACTTCACTGAATGGCTGTGTCCATCTATGTTGTGGGTATGTTCTCTAAAAGGAAATGTAACTGTTCTATAAATCATGATCATCTTTTCTTTAGAGAGCTGTAAGAATGCGGCAAAAGGAAAGAAAGATAAAATCATAACTTGTGTGTTTCTTTTGTGAACATGGCTACCCCTCGAATTTCATTCTTAAGGAGAAGCTGACCTGTAGTCGGCTCTGTGAGAGGCTGGGTGCATGATAAAGATGAGGAGAGTTTCAGCCAAATGGGACGCAGCACGGAGGTTTATTATGGATCACGCAGCAAGCAAAAAGTGGACTGTGACTATTTTACCGTGTACTTTCTAGCAGCATTTTAGCTGCTTTCCTGCTTGTGATTCAAAGATTAACACAGAGCTTAGTTCAAACAAGAAGGTGTTCAACCTGCAAACCTTTGATAAGGGCACAGTGTTTCAGAGAACGTCTGCTTTTGGAATGCTGTTTGCATTTGCAGAGGGATGTATTAACTGATGGTTGCTTTCATTGAACCCCATTCTTCTATTCAAATAGCTAAGTGTAGGCCATCTACTGCCTCAACTGTGCACAGAAAACAAAAGGGTCAGATTCTTGGTTTTTGAGTTCAAAAGCTGAGGTCCGGCTGCTAGTATAAAATGCTTGGAGGTATATTTCCAGAGCCAGTTGTTCTCATCAGAGAAGATAAAAGTTCTCTAGGCTAGGGAAAAGAGAGGGGAGCAATAAACTTACATGCAGATCTGGATCTCTGAATGTGGGCTCTGCATCCCACCCCCAGCTTGGTCAAACCTCCAAAGGTCGGGTAGAATTCTAGAATCCACGTGAGTTGAAAACTCTGAGGCAGAGCCCCCCGGCCTCACTTCTTGGAGGGGGAGGAGTGGCCAGGAAAGCAGCAAGTCCCCAGAGCCACTCTCATGCCCTGTTTGCACAGGAACAGCTGAGTGGATATGGTCATGTGGCAGCCCAGGGACAGAGGCCCCAAGACAGCCTCAGTGGATTTCCCAGAGCTCTAGAGTGAAATGAAAGAGCCACCAAGTACTTTTTGAGTTCTCCCAAGAGGAGCACAGATGTAGGCAAAGAGAGGAGACCCAAGGAAACCTGTGGCCAGAACAAGAAAGAGAGTGACCTCATGGCCTCTCAGTAGCAGATCGGATGGACACATGGGCTCTTCCTGCCAGAAGGGACAGACGCAGATGACCGGGGGCCAGCAGCCTGAGGATACAGCAGTGGATGTTTGATTGGCTAAATTTAAACAAGGCTACCCTTACTGGGAGCAACAACCACATCTCAACGCTTTGACAATGTATAAGGGTTTTAAATTCAACATCCGCTTCGGAGTGGTCTCCATTGACTGAGAAAACCGTGTACTGACTAAGGGAAAAACCGGAAGTGGCTAAGATTATATTTTTACAATCAGCTGTCTAGGGTTTTACAGTAGTAGATATTATTTTTTGCTACAAGCAATAAATGACATCATTGCTTTTCTATGCCTGAGTCTATGGCCCATGAAGTCTGTAGCCTCTATGCCCTGCTAAAGCTCATGGTGAGAATGCAATCGCAATGCACAACTGTGGGTGAGTTCTCAAGACTGAACTTGGCTCCACCACCTTTTCCCACACAGAGACCTCTAAGCCACTGAAATGGCACACAAAATCACTGTTGTTTTTTTAATGGCGTGTCACTAAAAATCGTAAAGTCTTTTTTGCTAGCTTGGCATAAGCATCACCTACCTTGTTATGCCTGAGGAAAAAAAGGGTATTTTGTTGTTAGAGGCTGGTGATGACAAAGTTCTTGTAGGATGACCACAGAGCTAGGACACAGGCTCTTCTCCACCATTCTTAGAGCCTGGTCACTTTCTCCTGCTCCATCCATGCAAATGACACATATGAAACAGTCAGATGGGAATAGAAATATTCCCTAAAATATGGAAGATGTTCCCCAGTTGTAACAACAGTGGAGGAACATTCACGGTGAGGTCATTACCATTTCAGTGAGCTGGTTTCTTCTCCCAAATGAAGAATGTTTGAGAGAAAGAAAATGTAGGGTGAAGGTTTGATGCATAGAATTCCAGTGTATATCGCAATATATCATACCACAAGAGGTTTCCCAGTAGCATCTGCCTTCAGTTATGGACAGCGGCAGTGCCCATCATAGAGCAGACTTTACCGTAGCACAACCTTTGGGGAGAGAAACGAGCCCCCACCATGAGAAGCGGCAACTGTGTCCAGGAGCATGTAAGGTGTGGGCATAGGTAGGGGTTCTTTGGCCCCAGGATTTTAATGTCCCTCCATCAAAAGAGGCATCCATGAGACCTGTCCAGCTAGATCAGCTAAAGCAAGATGAATGAGTTTAAACTTTAATTTAGTCATGATCAAACTGTCCCTCTCTCAGATCTTGGGAGTTATACACAGTCTTTACCACGAAATGCTACTTTGGGGAACACTTTAAACACAAAAGCCTGTCTGTGTTTGAAAGAAGCCATCCCGTGCTCTCATAAATAAGGAATTTAAACCACAGCCACACTTTTTCAACGCTCAAGCGTGGGAGTTGAAAGTGCACTGACAACTCTCTGGACTGCGTTAAATCATCCTTCTGGGATGTGTGCGTCAGCTACACTTTATTTCATCCTGATGGAGGCTTTGTTTCCTGGATGAGTTGAACAGAGCAGCGAGTATGTGTGTCACTTTGTGAGCTGGACAGGGACAGAGGTGAGTGGCAGCCTCCAACAGATACCTGGGTTGACTTCCCCTGAAATTAGATGTGAGTTTCATTAAGTCCTTAAGCAGATACCATCAGTACTATGGGGCCCTTTTGTAGAAATGCAGCACAAATGCACACTGAGAATGCAAGGCTCTGCCTGCAAGGGCAAGGAGGAAACACAGCTTTGTTCTTTCAGAAAAGCAATTTAGAATGGTGGTTAAGGAAAAAAGAAAGATCAGCAAAACTGTCTTGTTCAACTGACTTTCTGTTCTTCTCAAGTCTTCCACTGTTTCATTTGTAGACCACATTTGCTTTCTATTCATACAGCCATCTCTGCTCTATCCCAAATGGGCTCAGACTTCCACATGATTCTCTACCCAGATCTGGTTAATTTTCCTATTGTGAAGCCCAGTGATCTGGGTGCAATACCACTCTTTGTGTAAATTATTCTCCCATAGGAAGAGAGATAGATTTTCCTACAGGTAGATGGCTAAAGATTTAACATCCAAACTCAGACACTTTTGAGTCTAAAAGGAAGTATTGATAATTATGCTAGGAGCACCGGTACCTGATGGAACTACCCTGGGCAAATTGGGGGGTGTGGTCGCCTTATCAATGGATCATAAAGAACAGTGTAAAAATAAATCACTTTCTCCAAAATAGACAATGAACTTCTGTGCCCATAAACACTCATTTCCTTCACTTTTGAAAACTTTCTAGAAAGTAGCTTTTAATTTTCTTCATATTTTTTGTCTATAAAGAAAAGAACAGTCCCTGTACACTCTTTCTCCACCTAAATATTTTTTCTTTATGTCAGAGGGAGGCACAGATGGGGCGGGCGTGGGGAAGGGAAGTGTTCTGGAGGGTTACATTCAATTGACAATTTAATCTATTTCTCTTTTCCTGAGTAGCTGCTGCTGCCATCCTCCCACCACACCTTATGATGGAAGGGTTTAGAAAGGGGAGCACGGTAGAGACAAAGTGGCTAAAAGCAGCTGCAGCACTTCTGATGACTGGTCTGACTTAGATGAACTTGATTTGACATTTGATGGTCGAAGACAGAGGCTATCTGCAGAGATGACTAAGCTCTATCAGGAGTCCCATTTACGGGGATCCCCTAGCTTAGCAGTCACAATGGATTTTCCCTGGTTATAATATAATAATGATGATAATAATTGCCTGATAACTTTCAGGCCACCTCGTGCCTATTCTATCCATTCCCTCTTCTTTGCACAAAAGATGTCACCTACGTCATCCTTGAAAGGTGGATGAGTATCTTTGCCCCAAAGGACTCCAGAGACAGGATCCTTCTATCAACCTCCGATAATTGGCATAATTTGGCATAATTTCAAGATTTACAGAGAAGTTGCAAGAATAGAGTCATACAAAGAATTCCTATGTACCTTCCACCCAGATTCTCCGAATGCTGACAACTTATTATCACGCATTTGCTCTATCCTTTCATCCCTCCTATCCTTACACACAGGCAACTTTATTTCTGAATCTTCTGAGAAAAGTCGCAGATAGAATGCCCTTTAACTCAAAAAGTTTTAAAATATATTTTATTAAAACCAAGGACATTCCCTTATATAACGCCTGTACAGCTACCAAAATCAGGAAATGAACACTGATACAATATTACAATCTAAAAACCACTTTTGGTTTTTGCCAATGGTCCCATTAAAGTCCTTTGTAGTAAAAGAAAGTCCCACATCATGTGTGGAGCAGTTATCATCTCTCTAGTCTCCTTTAGTTTGGAACATTCCTCAGTCTTTGACATTGATATTTTTGAAGTATACAGGCCAGGTATTTTATAGAATGTCCCTCAGTTTAAATTTGTTTGCTCTTTCCTCATGATTAGATTCAGATAATACATCTCTCGAAAGCTATTGCAAGCATTTTAAAGTTCCCAGTGCTGGTTGCTTATTTTTTAATCAACTCATCCCTAAAGCTGCTGTTTCATCCCAATTCTAGTCATTCTACTCATTAATTACTAACCCAATATAGGTAGTGACTCTCAACCTCGGCTGTGTGTGGAAACTATTAATACCTAGGCCACACCACACCAAGTTAACCAGAATCTCTGGGGTTGAGGCCTGAGCATTGGTATTTTAAAAAGCTTTCCAGGTAATTTTAATGTGCAGCCAGGGATTTTTTTATTTGTTTTTCCCTTTAAATTAGGTACTAAGTGTTCTTGGTGGAATGTGAGAATTCACACAGTTGGAAGACCTTTCCATTCTACCCATCTTGATTAATAAACACCAATGTCTTGTTAGCTGGCAAGGAGAGCTGTTGGTCCTCACTCTACCCCACAACCTGATAGTTTAATGCTTTATAACCTAATGGACATATGTGGGTACTTTGGCAACCAGGCAACACCAAGAGTGCCCAATTGTCTCCTTCTTTGGAGATACACAGCAGAGTAGCCTTGTTGTAGAGAGGTTCATTTCAACCTCGGCATGGTTGACATTTGGGGTCAGATAATTCTTTGTTGTGTGCACTGTTGGATGTTTAGTGCCAGCCCTGGCCTCTATCCACTAAATGGAAGTAATGCCCTCTAATTGTGACAATAAAAAATGTTCTCAAACACTGTCACTTCACGGTTAGTGAAGAAATTGTGGCACGGAGTGATACAATCTTGGTCAAGATCACATAGCAGGTTAATGGTAGAACTGGGAACAGAACCCGTGCCTTAGTACCCCCAGTGACATGCTCTTTACCCCACAAAAAGCTTTGAAATATAAGGGCAATTCCAGGGAAGATGAAACTCTTGGCTAGGCTAGCTCTGGACAATGCTGTAATAGTCAGGACTTGGCAGTATAGGTGAGGTGATTAATCATTTTAAATTGGAGAAGTCAGAACTAATGCTGTTCAAGGGAGTGTTTAAAGGCACAGAATCCCTTATGTACTATCCCTGAAAATAATTTTTTAAAAAGGGAACAGAAAAGTATTGTGAATACTTTAATCTCTTCAAGCCAAGAACTGGCACACCAGAACACTGAACCTTAACAAGATGTCAACCCTTAACAGTTGAAAGGACTTTGATGAGGACATAGACAGATGAACATAGTAATAATGAACACCGCAAGTTAGAAGAACACCAAAAAAAAAAAAAAAAAAAAAAAAAAAAAAAAAAAAAAAAAAAAAAAAAAAAAAAAAAAAAAAAAAAAAAAAAAAAAAAAGAAAAAAGAAAAAAAAAAAGCAAAAGCGTGCACATCAAGACATCAAGGTAAATTAAATTCCTAAGAACAAATAGCAGGCATCCCCAGGCACCCAATAACCATGTTATAAAGTAACGAACTAAGAGGGTTTGCTGTCCCTACAGAGCTGTGTTTTAAAGGGGATTCCGTTGGCTCCAATGGAGCCTTGGAGAATTGCTTCCACTGCCAAGTGGCTGTAGCGTCTTACGAAATAACAGGCCAGAGAAGTTCATTCATCATAACCGGGGGGTTGGCAGCCCCTGCCATCCATTCCTTTTCCTCTTCAGTAAGAAGCTGGGTGTTAATTACACTGAAGAGTTCTTAGTAAAGTGGCCAGCAAGCTGCAGATGCCTCAGGGAGGTGTGTGAACACACACGCACGTGCATACATGTGGGGCATGTGTATAGGGGCGTGTGTGGCCTTTTTATCCAGGAACAGAGCTGTCATCTTTTCCCTAAAATCAGTCATTTCCAAAGGCAGCATTTAAAATATTTACCAATCAATACAGTTCTGGAGCAGACATTAGCCATATCCCTACGGCAGAGGCCCAGGCTATGCTAGGTGTTACCTCTCTAGTTGCTGGTTGGTTGGGAGGGTCGGGCAGCTGAGGCTTGGGGTGGAGGGAGGGAGGGGAGGAGCAGAGGAACACTCAGGGACTCCAGGCCGCAGCTATTTAGGAACCTTAGGAGGGGATTAGCTTGGCATTTTAACAGGTATGTGCTGGCCGCTAACAGCCCTGGATGTATGTCCATTTTATGGCATCTGCCTTTATTTTATAAGTTTGCAAGGCCATCTCTCAAGAGCAGAGTTTCTCAAACTGTGACCACAGGTGGTCTGTGCATGAAATTCCCTTGATTTGCATATCAGAAACACAGATTCCTGGAGTTGCCATCTGGGAATGTGTGTTTTAAACAAACTTCCCAAGTGATGCTTAAGCAGCTATAGGTTTTGAGTTACTCTTGCAAAAGTGAATTCAAAGACTAAGAAGCTGCTAGCAGTTCGGAAAGAAGGCATGGCTTTAAAGCAGGTGAAAAGAGAGATCTAAATTATTCAATCAGGGAGAGGGAAAGGCCGAGCAGTAACGGAACAGCTTTCAGTTTCAATTAGCATGTGAAAAAATGGTTTCCTCTGTGCTCTGAAAGGATCTTGAGGGAGAGAACTGAGCTAAACATTTTTCTCTTATTTTGTTATTTTTCTATTCATTCTTATTAGTGATTCTAATTTATTTATAAGCAGAGATATCTCATGTTGAGCAGTCACTCCAAAGGCATTATTCCAAAGATATTACAAGGCATCATTTTTTTGATTTTATTAATAGACTTTTAAGGTAAATATTGCCCCCATTTTACAGATAAGGAGACTAAGGCTCAGAGAGGTTAAGTAATTTCTTTGCCCAAGGTCACATAGTTAAAAAGCAGCAGTTTTTCTCCAGCACCTGCACCATTAACCACTGTGCTGATCTACTTCCCACTGTTATTATTAATGACAACTTTCTTTCACTGAGGACCAAATATACTGGAAGAACCATGAGATGAGGGGCCATTTTTGTCTTGTTCATATCTATTTTCCCAGGGCCTAGCAAAGTCCTCAACTGCCCAAATAAAATTTTCTAATTGCATAAAAGAGAAAATGTAATGATATATATTTTAGAATAATTCACATTTCTCCTAATGATTTAAATATACTTATAAAAAAAAAAAACCACTCAAATACCCAACACACAACTTGGGTTACTGGTCTATTACTGTGATTACTGATAGCTCAAAAATAGGTCGCACAGATTTGTGAAGAGCCAATGATGCCGTCTTAGTCCTTAATTTTTCTGAAAAGAAGATCCTCTATCTTCATCTACTGAAAATGTTTGTGTTCACTTTCTAAATCACACTGTGAAACCAAAGCCTTTTTACGGACTGCTGAGCTAGAGAGCAGGAACAGCAATCCGTCTTTATGATTCAACGATGGCACCATGAGTAATCTTACACTTGCAGTTATTGATGGCCAAAGTGTGCAGATCAATTTGGCAGAGAACTGCTTGGAGGTCCTTCCTGGCTTTCAATGCAAATAGAGTTTCACACCCTTTCCCGAAAGCTAATTCCAGAGGCAAAGACAGAGTTTTGGCTTCAAGTCAAGTCTGTCCTTTCTTCTAAATACTAAATGTACAAAATGAAACCTCGAGGTTTCAGAGCTAGGGCTGTCTAATCTAAACCTTCATTTCAGAGGTAAGATATCCTTATCCCAGAGCTAGGGTGATGCTCAAAGTATTCAGAAATCTTTCTGCAGGTCACATTTCTGGTGCCAGCTGATTTAGAAAAATGGGGAAATGTGACTTACATGTATTTTTGAAATTATGTTCTCATAAACTTGGTTATAACATCAGCGAATACTTCATTGTTTTTCTATATAATTGAGGAATAGCTTGAACTGTCCCCATTAGGAGGTCAGCATAGGCATGGTGGTGGTGGTGGTGGGAGGGAGGGTGGTTTAGCTATAGTCTGTGCAGGGAAGATCTTGAATTTGAAGTAACAAGAGCTGCATTGGGAAGGAGTTGATCAAAAATCTTTTGATCATCAGTGGCCTCAGATCAAAGTTACCTCCACACTCCTGAATTCTCTAAGGAAAGTTAAAAGAAGTTCTTGACTAAAGTTTGGGGGTAGGAAGAAGGAGGGTTGGATTAACCATAGTTGCTATTTTATAAACTATTAAGTGTGAAAGAAATGTGCCTTTATTTATAATAAATGTTGAATATTTAGTTGACAGGCTTAGGAGTCCAAAGGTGGCCATTAGGGTAGAGTAGGGACACTGAGTCCCACAGAGTGGGTGTCACTGTCCCACTCTGGGACTTGGGGCTGTGGGGGCACAAATGCAATGGTGGTAAACGACCCAGCCCAGAGAGGACACTCCAATGTTCCTCCTGGCCTGGAAGAAGGAGAAACTGTCATGACTGGCTAGAAGGGAGTGACTTGCAAACATAAACTCTAAAATTGGTAAAGGGAAGAAAAATCACTAATTTTAAAAAAGCTCAAGAGACCGGAATGTGTAGTTTACAGGAACTCCCCAGGTGACACGCTCATTAGTCAGATTTTGGGACCACTGCAACAGACATTTGGTAAAGGAGGGACTGACATTTGGGTCCTGACTATTCCCAAGTGGCCCTGCAGCTTTTTTGCTGAGGGAGAAGTCTGAGTCAGGAGTGATGAAAGGCCAGTGCCTGGGTGAGTCACGCAGGTAGAGAGCCAGCCACGTGGCACCCACAGCCTGCGTGTCATCAGTGCCAGCGCCTCCTGGTTACCGCATTCCCGCAACTCGGACTCTGAGGAGCTGACACAGTTCTTTCCTGCAGTTTATTTGGGAAAAACAGTATGTCACTGCAGTCTTCATGAATTATATAATTCGAGAAAGTATTAATACCCAGCCATTAAGATACATCTTGAGACACCCGTCCTCTGTAAAAAGAGCCCTGATTCTTGTACCCTCATTAATTTTTCTCTTATCTGCTCCTACTGGAGTCAGATTCCATACCACACAGTTAGCATTTGATTATATGCTCTCTTATAGTGTCTAGTTGTTGATCAATATGTTTGCCTTGCTTTCTCAAATACCTATGAGTTCACTAATGGAGACCGGGTCTTAATTTCTTTAACTGTACCTAGATGTATGCACATACACACAACCGAGAACCCTATTGAACCCCTAGTTCTGCATGTATATGCAAAACTGTGCATAATGAAGACATGTAATGATTAATAAAATATGTATTTAAAAATATAAATCAAACTTGGGCTCCACCCTATTTCCATGATTAGGGCCTGGGACCCTGCATTTTACATAATCACTCTAAACGATCTTATGCAAGCGGTCCAATATCACACTTTGAGAAACACTGTTCTAGGCTTGGGGCCTATTACAGTCTCTGGGAATGTAAGAATTACCTGGAGAGCTGTTAACAATGCCAATTCCAAAGTTGTAAACACAGAGGTTCTAATGTTGTGTTTCTGGGATGGGGCCCAGATGTTGGTGATCTTGGGGTCAAATTTGAGAAAGACCACCCTAGTAGGTGCCCACAAGCATGTATTAGTAAGTTGTTCTAGTTACTTGAAGATAACCACATCCTGAATTTGGCTACGGAAAGTATCTTCCTTACCTACTTTTTCTAGAGGCAGCTCTGGAGTTAGACAGACTTGAATTCTAGCTGTGCCATTTTCACAGATCTTAGGTAAGGAGCCCATTCTTTAGGAAAAATGGTATAATGATTACCTTGCATGGTTGTTGTGAGAATTAAAGATGAGCTGTGTGAAGCTCCTGGCATATAGAATGTTATTAACAAGCAGCAGTTATTGTAAATATTAATAGCTATAATATAGTAAGCATTTCTTCTTGTTGCTAGAAAGTATGGATATAAAATTCCCCACAAATGTAGTGTCTTTACGCAATAACACAACTTTCCAAGGACAGCTAGCAGAAATATATGATAGAAAGGAAAAGTGAAAGGCATCCCATTCCATTTTGGCCAGAACAAAGATGGATTCCAGTCTGGTATGGTGGGATTGGCATGATCCTTAAGAAACTAAAGACATGCACAGGGCTTATGGGAAGCTATAGAATATTCTAACAATTTCTCTTCGGGGGCTGAAGAAGAATAGACATGCCTGGGCAGTTATGTAACCAGGCAAAGAACTCTTACTATGTGTGGTTATCTAGGAGGGAAATGTCTGGCAGAACCTTCCATCGTGGCGCAATGGTGGCTGGGAGGAGGCCCTTTGTCTGGACACAAAAGTTTCCCCGAAAGGGAGGTTAACAGATGAGAGCACACCTAGCATCACGGGCTTTGACTTACACACAGAGTGACTCCACAGGTAGCAGCGCTCAGTGACCACACTCTGCTGGTATCGTGGCAGAAATGGGTTTCTGTTTAGCTTGTTAAAGGCAGACTCAGTCTCTATTTTCTGTTCAGTTACACAAACATTTATGGAGCTCAGTTCTGGTGTATGCTGGGCTCTCTGTGGAGGATGATGGATCAGACACGCTCCTACCCTGGAAGGGTTTAATGCTTATACATGCCTTTTCCTTTCCTGCTATGCCACCCCCAATCCCCAAAATATGTACACATCTTCTGCTGTTAGATTACAGTGAACGTTTCACTAAACGAATCCCTCTGTCCTGTGATGTCATTATCAGAGGCATGACTTTCATTATGGGTCCCTGTTCATCTAACGTTGTCTGATTGAATTTCAGACTTGAAACCTTTCACAGAAGTAAAATACGATCCTTAAGTACAAACACATCAAATAGTCTTTCATTGTCATAAATTTAACCTCTTTAGAGAAGACTCAAAGCCCAATTGTGAGGCCAAAGTGTGAAATTTTCCCCAGGTCCTGGAGCCTCTTTTTATAAGTGTTCTGGAAGGAATATGGAACCCCTGGACAAATCGGTGGATTCTGTAAGCAAATAGCTGTTCTTAAATACCACTTTCCCTATCTGTGAGCTGGAGATGACATTGGCTTTCCTGCATCCCTGAGTTAGTGTACTAGTCAGCAAAGGCATCCCATCTGAAAGTGCTCTGTGCATGGCAGAGCACAATGCAAATCAGGACATGAATGTTTATCTTCCCCCACCCGAATCCCACTCTCTCTTTTCTTCTTGCAGGGAGGGAGGGCCTTATTCTTACTCATCATATGAAGATATGAACATACTCCTGAGAGTTCCTCCTCATCAAAAATCGGCATAAGAATGCAGTCAAGCCCTCTGCCCCAGGGCTCCCTCTCTCTGCCCTCCATTCTCAAGTTGCAGCAACAGGGAGCTGGGCCACAGAGGAACTGCATATGCCATAAAAAGCAGTATGATGAAAAAATAATAAGAACCAGTCAACTAAAATTAAACAGTTAAAAGAAATAAGTAAACATGGCGGTAGCTTTTGGAGAGTCAGTTGGCTTTCTCCACACTGAAACTTTCTCTCTCCTGAGGAATCCTTCCCATTAAGAAATTGCAGGCACCACCCAGCAAAGAGTGGGGTGAACGTGGAAAGAGGGGAGCTCACTGGATGCCTGGTTATGACCCCCAGGCGGCTGCCTCTGTAACTGGCTCTATGAACAAATCTCAATGACCCCTATATGCTTTTTAGAATCCTTTCCCTCTCATGGTTTAGACTGTTAGGCCAGTAGGGCATGATGACCACAACCCTGCAACTTTTAGCTAACTACTTAACCTTTCTGAGTTGTTTCCCAGAAATGGCAGCATTTATGCAAGACAAGAAGCCAGATTCTGAAGGCCCCTGGGTAGACTTCCTGACACCAAAGACTCACCATCCCCAACCTGCCCCATCACACAGGGCCCCCTGTTAGTTACACCATGACCCGCTCCAGTGCATGGGGCCCCTCCTCAAAAAGCCCATGATCTCCTTTAGTGGGAGAAGGATTTGAAGCAGCTTCTCCCATTCTCCCGAAAAGACATCTTTTACAGTCAGTTGTAGATTGAACTCCTTGTTCCACTACTTTCCCCCTTC
The DNA here is from genome assembly GCA_004363605.1 of Indri indri. NCBI lineage: Eukaryota > Metazoa > Chordata > Mammalia > Primates > Indriidae > Indri > Indri indri. Next base: position 24,416 of record RJWJ010005392.1, read on the forward strand.
TCACTGCTGCACTTGACTAGTCTTAAAAAAAAAAAAAGAAAGAAAGAAAAAGAAAAAACTTCCTTTCTTCCTTGGCAGTCCTTGTTGTCTCAATAATCGGATCTTTGTGCAGCAAACAATCCCCTTATGGTTTTGATAACATTTTTATACCTGTAAGGCAGGTCTATACCACCTTCTATAACCCCTCTGTGGACCCCTTTTGAGAATTCTAATTCAAGTCAGCATCTTCAGCCTCAGTGATTAGAGGTTGAAAAGACTAGTGTTATTTTTCCCTCATAGCTAAACATGCTGGAGAAGTTACCTGCATTTCTGAGGAAATAGGAAAAGCAGAAATGAGGAGTGAAGGAAAGTTTCTCAAAATCCTGATCCAGTTATTTATTCCTCTTTCATTTCCCAAAGTATATCTTTTGGCTCACAAAGGTGACCTTGGGCAGGGTGCCCTTTGCTTAGTCTCCTTCCTTATCCCAGTTCTAATGACATATCCCTGTGGTCCTCTGAGCAGTCAGTGCCTGTCAGCTTGCTAGACAGAAAGCTCCGTGAGGTCAGAGGCCAACAAAGATGTCACTGTATTCTCAGTCCCTGGCACAATGCCCGACAGGGAGTCAACTCTCAATAAATATGTCTGAAGTAAGTGTAACATCAAGCTTGGGCTAGTTAACGTCCTTTCTTCTACTTTTGCAATTCTACAGAAAACACATACGTGAGGCCTGGCTATTTAAAGCAGAACTATAGTATTTCTGTCACTGGGCTACATATGTGGGAAGCTAGCAGTTCCACAAGTTTTCCAGGGAACATGGCTGCTCATCTATAGACTACATTTCCCAACCTCCTCTGCGGCTAAACATGGGCAAATGGCCAAGTTTGAGCTACTGGGATGCAAGTGGACGTGAAGCATGAAACTTCTCAATCTCATTCTTAAAGAAACCTGGTTGTCCTCTACTTCCTGTCTTTCCTTCCCCAAGGCTGGGAAATAGAGGTAACTGAAGCAGCTATCTGAGACCCCCAGATGGAACCACATATGGAGCATGACAGGGCTTGCTGCCAGGAGCCCTGGATGACACTGTGGGGCAAAGCTACTTGCCCACCGTGGACTCCCAGCTGCCTCCGAACTGTGAAGCAAAAAAATGTGCTTCCTTCTTAGGTTAGCCCTGCATCTCCAGGTCTCCTTCTAAAGTGGCTTAGCCTGTACTCTAAATACAGAATTTTATCCATTCGGTACTCTTGAAATATGTGGGAAAAACATAGAAAATCATGTCCTAATGCAAATTAGGAAATACATTCTAATTGTTTAGATGGAATCAACAACTATGGTATCTTGTGCAGTAAACACAATGAACAACATTGTAAGTCAGTGCTGAGATATTAAATGAGGAGAAGGAGAAAAATACAGAAAGACTAATTGGGATCAAGTTTATAGGAGGCCACTCTGTCTATTCTTAGTTTATTGTTCCATTCAATGATAAACGGAACCCTGTAGCATCTGAACTTTATTTGAACTCATTCCTCTCCTCTCCTAATAGTCACCCTCATATTTTCTATGAATTATTGTTCCAGAAGAATTTTACATATCAGTACATCATTGTGCCTAAAATAATAAAGAAAAAAACAAAATAGAAAAATATCTATCTTGAAAATTCAGGAAAAGAATAAATGAATCACTAGTGCGGTATTAATATGGTGCTGTCAAGTTAATAGGTACCAAAGATATGTGACTAAAACCATGAAGACGGAAGCCTGAAAGAAAAATTGTATCTCATCCAGTCAACGTAAGTATGTGGAAATATGGTGGCAATATCAGGATTATAGGGTTTCAGGAAAATTACTTTGGAGAAATTATGAAATTTCTATGTGGAATTTCAAAGCCTGATTCAAAGTCATGGGAAATAGGAAAATTGATATTATACTGTCTCCTCACAATCCCTGGCATAAAAGCCTCAGAGTAGCACAACCAGGACTGGCCCACAAAGAACTGTGCAGTAACTACGGCCCTGTTACAACCTGTCCCTAACGGGCAAGCTGGAGTTCCACGAGTAGGAGTTGGAAGTTCAGGGGAAGTGAAAGGCACTTTGCTGAGGTCTAGAAAAGGGTGGAAGAGGAGAAGAGGGGCTTCAGGAATGAAATAAGGAGAGATTTAGTCACTGTGTTTCTAAGAGGTCTTTCATTTATATCTTAAAACCTCAATGACAGAGTTTAAAACAAAAGCTGAATCCAGCAGAACCAAAAGATTTTAAATATAAATATAATATACCAGTTATTCACTGCTGTTATTTTTGTTTTTTAAAGGAAAGTGAGAAGGGTGGGAAGAAGAAAAAGGGGGGAATGGAGGGAAAAGAATGACAGAGTGTGACGTGAGGCTGTGAGTCACACCAGGGCCCAGCGGTGGGAGCAAAGGTCGCCTACAGTGCCAGTGGAATCTGGTGCCTTTAGCTTCAAGGAGTTCCCTCTCTGGGTGCTGCAGTGTTTGATGAAAAGCTCAGAGTGGAGAGTGCTTTAGGAAACCAGATGATAGTTTCGGTGTCTTTTTCTTTCTTTCTTTTTTTTAGTGTCTTTTTCTTGACAACTGAAAAAAAAAATTCACCCAAATATGCCCCTTAAATTCTGTTTTTCTCCTCACAGACAAGGTCACCTGTGCTTAGGACAAAACATTTTCTAACCACAAATGTTCTGTGATTCTGCAGCCCGTCCTTGCGTCAGTGTCTTCGGAGGATACGCCTGCCCGAGAAGTGCAGTTTTGTGGTACACCAGGCGCATCTAAGAAGGAACCATCATTACAAAGTGGCACACGGACTTTCTTTATCTATTAGGAGTCCCTAGCTGACGGGGAGGGAATCTGAAGTGGTGAATGATGTTTTAGGCATCCTTAGTGCCAGCCCGGCACTGGCAAAAGTACTGAAGCATGAAGGAGCAGACAGCATGCAGCAACCAGTGCTAATAGCGCCATCTTTCCAGTTGCTGATTGATGCCTAAAATTTCTTACACTCTGCGACTGGAATCAATAGGCTTCAAAGGCAAATACCCCTTGAAACTGCCTGGTCAGCTAACTTCTTACACTAACTTGTAAATATTCAGTGGGGCAACTAGTATAACACCAACCTCAGTTCTTTCCTGTTCTACAGGGAGGAAAAAGTACCACAGCAGTGCTGGGAAAGCTACCAAGAGGGGAGGGTATGGACACTGACAAACTTGGCGGATGGTGCATGAGAGGATTGGTTGGCCCTCAAATTAGGCAAATTGACCAAGTAAATTACAGGCATGCAGTTATTATTTCAACTTTCTTTAAGACAAATGTGTTTAAAAATGTAACCTTGGATTCCTAATATAATGAACAGATTTGGGTATATTATTATTATGCCATCTTGCCAGATTCTTGAGAATTGATTTTTTTTTATTTTGTCGTAAAATTTTGCCAGTTTCCCTTTTAGAGCTTTAACATTTTTTAAAATTTTTAGTATGTAATTTAATTGAACCTCATATGGTCTACAGAAATGATACAAAAGCATTCTTAGATGTAAAATTATACAGAAGCATTTTTACATAACAGACAAATTTATCTTTTCCAAATTAATCTGTTTTCTACTTGACAAGTCAACTTTTAGATTTATTTACCATGCATCCATCCATCCTGCCATTCTCTACGTTCTTAGCACCTATCCCACTGTGCTTTCCTTAGAATTAAGCTGAGGAATCAAATGCTGTGATAACTGACCTCGTAAACTTATAATTTCTAGTTTTTTGTACATAATAATAAATGAATTTTGGAGAAATCTAATTCATGCCAAAGAATTCTTTTTTTACAACTTAGCTAGCTTTTTTTTACAACTAGCTGTATGGCAACCATACATTCTATGTACAGGGAGTTTAACAGATTACCAAAATACTAGAGCTCTACCTACTTGGACAGATGAGGGGCCAGAACATATTATTGTAATATCCAAATAAGAAATTCAAATTGGGATAAACTTCCAAGGCCAAGTGTAGCTATTTTTAGATGAAGAATGACAGCTTCATTCATTCTTCCCCCTCTTTCTTCAACATTTATTGAATATCCACCATCTGTTGGCTATTGTGAGTCCCTGGGGAAGCAGAAATAAAAGACTTGGCTCCTTCAGGAGGAAAGACAATACAGTGTGGCGAGGGGTGTGAGGGAGGCTTGCCCAGATGCTCCGAAAGCACAGACGGGGGACACATCCTTCAGACTAACAGGTCCAGAGCAGTTCCCACCCAAGGGGGGTAACTCCTGAGCGAGTGGGAAGGTGAGTGGGAGTTGGCTAGGTGAAACCGGGGGCAGGTGGACAGTGGTGATTTAGGCAGAAAACAGAGCATGTTGCAAAGGCACGAGGCATGAAGAACAAATACATTATTTTGAGAACTGGAAATAGTTCAGAATGGCCTGCGGTGCATTTGCGCATCTTGGAGCAGCAAGGGCAGACAGTCAAGGGCATGGTAATGGGGGCACCGTGCATCCAGCTAAGGGGGTTCAACCTTAACCTGAGAGTTAGCGGGAACAGTAAAGGATTTTTTAGCAAGGCTTGAATTTCAGCATGACTGCTCACTCATGTAAACTACTACTAATACTAGAATAACTAAAACCGTACTCTAAAGACAAATTGAAAACAAGAACAGGCAATTCGCAGAATAATAAATAGCTAATAAATGTGAAAACATGCTTAACTTCATTTAGAAAACATCAAGGTTTTATTCTCCAATTATCGAATCAGAAAACATATTATTTAAATGTGAGCATTCACTTATAAATGTGAGTGAGACATCAAGTCTCGTGCATTACAAAGGCAATGATTTGTTATCTCTTTTCTGGAAAGCAACTGGGCAAAAAATATATCAAAAACCAAAAAACTCAAATATACTCATATTTTTTAACCCGGTAGTTCCAATGCTAGCAATGGACCCCAACGAAATTATGAGAAGGAGGAGTTAAAGATTTAAGCGCAAAGTGGTTCACTTACTGTTAATTAAGAGGATTTAAACAAAAATGGACACAACTCAAATGCTTGACAATAGAGGAATGGTTAAATTATGGTTCATTCATTTCATTTTCTAAACTATGAGAATGTCATAAAAATCATATTTCAAATAATTTCTAGTGATAGGGAAGAATGCCTTATGTTGTGTGAAGAAACCAAGCAATGATGAGATACATGGCGCATAATCTCAATGGTGTTTAGAAAAAATATACATGTTCTTCTTTGAAAACTGGAAGGATATGCAGCACTAGGTTTGCAATAATTATATCTGAGTTTTAAGGTAATGGAAACTTTTATTTTCTTTGGCATTTTCCAAGGCTTAAGAAAATACTATGAGCGTGTATCACTTCCATATTTTAAAGTTATTTCTTAAAAGGGCAGCAGTAATTTATCTGTGATGTGCAGGCTGAACCAGAGGGGAGAGAGAAGGAAGACAGAAAGCCCACATTTAGGGACCGCTGCAGTGATCAAAAGAGAAAACGTGGACCTGGGCCAAGTTAGAAGCAGAAGGATGGAAAAGAAAAGAAGGCTTCAAAGAACGGAAAATCCATGGAAAAGGGGCACAGGAGGAAGGAGGAGCCAGGTGACCCGTAGACTCTTGGTGAACCTGGGGGTTGCAGCTGATGTGCAGTAATGAACACAGGAGATATTCCCCTCCAGACATGTGCTTGTTGTGCCTTTGGAACGTCCAAGTGGAGACGTCCAGCCAACAGTTCCCTTTACAGACAGGGGCTTTAGGAGACAGAGCTTGGCTTGGGGCACATAGGGAAGCCATTGGCTTCCTGGAACATGTGGAACCTGAAGTCAGAATTGGGTAGGAGAGACTGAGAGACGAGCTGATGGCTAAGGACAGAACCAGGAAGGCTGGCATTGGAGGGAGGGTTGAAGGAAGGGAAGATTAGGATGGAGACGAGGAGTAGCTGGAGAAGAGAAGAACACCAGAAAAGAAGAGCCCCACAGAAGCCCAGGGAGCAATTCATTTCATGAAGTAGAGAGGGCTCGCCTGTGTCCAAGGCCGAGGAGGGGGGCAGATTGAGACCAAGAAGTGGAGGGTCGTCAGAGTTGGCAGGAAGCTAAGGCGGTTTTGTAGGCCGAGGGTGAAGGCAGGCCTGCAGCAAATAGTGGAGAGAGAAGCACGCAGAGGAAACACAGTCCACTATTTAGGGACCCTTAATAGTTAAGACAAGGAAAAAGGATGGGAAGTTGTCGGAGGGACCACGGCATCAAAAGAGCATTGGTTGCTAGGATGAGAGAAACCTGAGTAAGTTTACTAACTGAGAGGAAGGAGCCAGGGGAGAGGAGGTTTGAAGATTCAGGGGTAAGAAGGAGAGCAGATGGATCCGGGCAGGCAGCAGAAGGGAGGATCCAGACACAAGTGTCCTCTTAGGCTAAAGAATAAAAACTTTTTTCAATGAAACAGGAGGGAAGGAAGTAGGGAAGTAGGATAAGGAAAAGAAATGGGCCAAACTTTTTAAAACGGCAATACTCATTGACTGTCAGGGTACCCTTTGTGCAATGGTAAAGTGTCAGAGAGCCAGACAGCTTGGGTTTGCAGTCCAGCATCTCCGTGCGTGTGTGCATGTGTGTGTGTTTGTGTGGGTGTGTGTGTGTGTTATCTTTGGTCTGCCATGTTGATTTCCCTACAGGGAAAGCTGGTCAGATCATGTGAATATCTAGTTGCTTTGGTGGTTATATTTCTCACTGCATGTTAGTAAAATGACGTTCTGGTTTCCACGTCAGTCTCTTACGCGTGTGCTTAGCATGCATGTGGTCAGTAGAGATTGAGCTGCTTTTGGAATCTGGACAATACCAGGTTTCTAAGTCAAAAAAGTAGAGGGTCATTCACTGGACTGTAAAGACTTCACCCATGCAATGTACCCTAGGACACATCTTGTAGCTTTCCCTGGTGACATATTTTGGCATCACACATTCCCTTCTGACTTAAAAATAATTACATTAGGCAGATGGTTTAATTAATCCTTAGTATGTCCCATTGGACTTTGAAGACATCTAATAAACAAATAAACACTTACGTTTCTCTTTCTTTCCTTAAGGTTGCATTTACTTAGTCTGTAATTCTTTGTATGTCATTTAATTTCATATTTTATTACACATTTGTAAAATTTAAAATAATTTATCTTCACTATAAATAATTGAAAATTACATCATAATGAAGGGAGGAATTGCAGCATGGGATAAAGTTCTAGAATACTAAGAGGCCATCTGACCCATCAGTTAGCTTCTTATTTGTATATAAATATTTCCTAAACAAGTGTCTATGATGCTGCAGAAATCTCCAGGAAAAGATAAATGGCATAAAAGAGTTATCAATCACCCATGACAAGATTCATTCCCACATTGAGCCACCTTCCTATGCAATAAGTTAAAAAAAAAAAGCTCTCTCGTAAATTTCTCCTGCTGTCAATTTCTGCCTTAGATGGAGCAGCCACACAGGCAGCAAGTCACACGGTGGCTTAGAGCCAGGCCTTGAAGAGGTCAGACCCTGTCTCTTTCCATTATACCCAGGTGCATCCACAAAAAATACTCTAAAATTCCTCCTTCACTCTCTTTCTTTACAGCGCAAATGAAATCCCTTCAGGAGAACTTTCTGATCAAGGCTCCATACTACTCGTAGTGTCTCTTTATTATGTTTCAAGGGCCTGATCCTGAACTTGCATGGCTCTGCAGAACTGGCAGCCTTCCCTGCAGCAGGCACCCCAGTGGGGCATCCAATTTTTGCAAGAAAGGATTTTAGTGCAAAAGGTTCTGCAGACACTGATTAGCTCAGCATGGGCTCTGCCGGGCCAGTGAGATGAGAAGATGCAGGCTCTTGTCACCTCAGAGGGAGTGAGGAAGTGAGGCTACTCTCAGAAAGGGAGCAATCAGACTACAGCTTCCTAGCCCTGGCATGGAGAGAGGGTCCTATGTCACCAATGCCTCTCTTGCTCCTCCCAGAGGGTGCAGAAGTGCTGACCAACCTGAAGTCTGAGATCTCACTGAAATGACAACCACGGCACAGTCCAGACAGGTAGAATCAGCCTCCTCCTCCCCAAAAAAGGAATGTGGAAGAGAAATGTTAAGAAGTCCTAGGATTTCCCATAGGCAGAGGGACAGAACACAGGCCACATGTGGCCTTCTAGGTCCGTAAGTGAAGCCTTTTGACTGAATCCAAGTTCTGCAGAACATACCCTTTTATTAAAAGTGGTGCAGCAGAGAAAGATGAAACTTTTCTTCCCTCCTTTGGTGCTTAAAAAAGAACAATCTTGAAATCAGAAGGCCGCGGGTTCCCCACCCCTGGATGGATCTAATCATTCTGATGGAAATAAGGAGTAATAATCTCCAATTGCTTGAGTTAATAAGAAAACTCCATTCTTTTCATTTATTCTATTTACTAAGACAGAGAAATATGTAACACATTTTCAGAATGCTTCTGGCTAAAAGTAGTTAACATAAAAGAATAAATTCTAGTTTGCTGTGAATATCACTTGGATGTAATTCTTTAATTAAGCCCCCCAAAATTTTATAGAGAGAATGGGAAGAAAAAGAACAAATAGTCTGAGGTGAGAACTTTCCCCCCAATGAGGAACAGAGTGAGTGAAAATGGAACTGGAACACCTTGAAACAAATTTCACCTGCTTAATAGTCTGCCAAACATCAAACTGGCTCAAAAGCTTTAGTTAAGTCCTGAAGATCCAACATACACCAGAGGGGAGTCATTAATTTATGTAAATTGCATTACAAAGTCTATTCTATTGCTCAGTGACAGAGTGCCTAATATTAATATCATGGTTTCTGAAATGCAATTATCTTCTCGGCCGCTTAGAAGGAAATAAAAATACTAAAAATAATTAAATAATTTATAAAAAATACATGTCCTTCAATACTGTGGGATATTTTACACGCCTTCCCAACTCAGCCTACGATTCTCCTGCCTCAGCCTCCCAAGTAGCTGGGACTACAGGGGCATGCCACCACACCCAGTTTAGGACTTACAGAACTTGGTACAAGGTTGCTCTCAGCAGAGATGACTGATTCATGGCAGTGGCAGCAGCAACAACAATAATAACAATATTAATGTTATTGTTTGGTTATCTACTCTGTATCAAACACATAATTTCCATTATGTCACTCAATATCATGATAACCCTGCAGGGTAGGCCCCAGCCCAATTTAATAGATGAGAAAAGTGAGACTCAGAGAGATGGTAGGGGGCTTGCTATAGGTTCAGGACCGGAACTAGAGTCCTCCTTGCTGGACTCTACAGAACGTCTCAAAACACTAGACCAAAGTTACCTGAACAAAACATAGATGGATAATGTCAGTTCATCAGTCTTCTCAAGGATCTCTGCATGAAGCTTACAATTTAAAGTTGAGAAACATTTGAACCACTCATCCACATGGGAGCAACATCAAGGAATCTGTCTGTGACAATCTTACCACATTCAGGAGGCCAGTGTGCCTTTGAACTGAAGAGTCCCATAGATCACACACAAAGATCCCTAGTGTTGACTCAAATTATTTTTATTTTAATGTTATATAAATATGCATGAATGTAGAACTAGGTATAACCACTGTATTTTTAAAGCCCTTATAAAATTATAATACACATGTTCAAATTAGATAACAAACTGCACAACCAGTACAGTTCGAATCAGCAGCAGCCCACAGTGCTAATTGGGTACTGGCCGCTCTACACAGGATTGCTCGAGTGTGGCTCACCACTACCATCCTGTCCTGAGAATATAGCTTTTCCTCTTTTTTTTGCATGAAAACTTGAGTTGCTAAGAAGCCTGTATTCCCGTCCCCTACCCCCCATTTATGGATTAAATCCTATCCTGTTTTTTTCTCCTAAAATAACAGCAGTATTGCCACTTATTGCCATGAAGCCTGGGTCAAATTATTTGACTTCTCTCTGTCTCATTTTTCTCATCTATAAAATGGAAATAAATGAATAGGACCTACCTTCCTTGGGTTGTTGTGAGGATTAAGTGAGTCAATAAATATAAAAGTTTTTATAATAATGAGCACAATAAATGCTCAGTAACTTATTTATTACTATAATTATAAATACGATTATTACGAAAAATGTAAACATAGGAACTGGAAAACAGCTTCAATACTCAATTGGTTATAAGGTGATTGTACAAATGATCTAGATCTAATTATATTAAATTTTTATCATATACATGAAGATAAACTAATTAATTAAAGGTATATATTGCATGTGTATTGTAAACTTTAGGGCAACTAATAAAAATTTTTAAAAGAGATATTAGAGGAAATCAATAGTTAAGGTAAAATGAAATAAAAAATGCTCAATTAATACAAAAGTGGGCAAAAAAAGAAGAAAAATGGAATTAAAAAAGAAACAAAAAAAATGAAAAATGTAGTAGACTTTAATCTAACCATAGCAGTAATTACATTAAATGTACGTGATCTAAACAAATGAATTAAAAGACAAAGATTGTCAAATTGCTTAAAAAAGCAACACTCAACTATATTCCCTTTACAAGAAATTCATCTTAAATACAAAGCCATTATAGATGCAAAGTCAAAGAATGGGAAAAGATATAAGATGCAAACACTAATTAATATAAGCTGGAATGACTATATTAAAGTTTTATCATATAGATAATACATAAAAATTTAAAATATATAATAACCATATTTATATCTAAATTTCTTTATCATCTCACTATTAAAGAACTCAAAGATTCCTGAGACAAAATACTAGGAAATAAAACTGAATTAATCTTTTTTTATATTTTGCCTTATATGCTATATAGCTATTTGAACAAATTTATTAACACCCTTTTAGTTTTATTCTTTGAAAGCATATGTTATGACAGTTATTTCTTTAGATGGAATTCAGAAAAAATAGAATAATAAGTAAGCAGGAATATTCAACTGAAAGCCGTAGATGAATCCTAATTAGCTAAAAATAGATTTGAATTCTTGCCACTGATTAGGCACATATTTCACTATTAAATAACCACATTCTAAAGATTTCATTTAGCTAACAGAAGAAACTAAAATGGGATCGTATTTCCAGAATTCACCAGCAAGGGCTAGCCCTTAAATAAAAACAAAACAGAACAAAAACCAAACCAAAACAAAACAAAGATAGGCTATCTAAACTAAGATTTTAGCAACTCAAGGATAGCAAGACTCTATTGTCATTCAAAAAAATCGTAAGTGCCCAAAAAAAACCCCCAAAACCAACAACAAAAAATTGGCGTGGGAAAGCTGAAACATCTTGTCCCACAATAAAAATCTGGGCCATGTTTCTTTCTTGTAGGAGGAAATGAGAATTCCAGCACTAGTGCTAACATAGAGTAGGTGTAGATGAAGGAAAATATTTATCAACATGTAGTTAACACCATTGGGTTTTAAAGACAGAGATGCGGAAGATGTTTCTAGAAGAACAGATGAAACATGCTCCACTAACATGAAAAATGACAGATTCAATAATTGAGAATGCCTCTTATTCAGTCTGGGCCTCAGTGTCTGCATCCGTAAAATGTATATTAAGCTGTCTCGGGATGGCTGTTAGGACTGCAAAGGTACAACCGGGATGGCCCTCCAGATAGCCATACCTGGGCTCAGGGACCCTGAGACTAGGGCCAGAGGTGAATGATACAGGAGTAAACATTCTACCCCCCAAGTTGGGACAACCAGATCCTCCCTGGTATTTAACATTTCATAACCAACTTAACACATTCATTCATCTAACAGATAACTATTGAGTGCCTACCCAAGGCACTGTTCTAGTCTCTGTTGAATAAGACCGATAAAGCTGGTATCCTTCTGGAGCTCTCATTCTACTGGTGGATATAGACAATAGGCAAACAAATAAGAATATATCAGATCTCATGCAATGGTGAAAATGTAAGAATGGTAAAGTGATAAGCAGCTACTTTAGTTGGGTGGTGAGAACGGCCTCTCTGGGGAGGTGGTAAGAAGGAGACGGCCACATAGCACATCTAGGGGAGATCGTGCCAGGCAGGAACAGAAAGGAGGCCAGTGTGTCCTGAAGCATAGACAAATAAGGGGTGAGCTTGTGGAGATTTTGGATAAACAGATCAAATCATGTAGGCCATGGTCAGTGTCTGGAATTTAATTAAGTGCAACAGGCAGGGTGTGGAGGATTTGTGTATAAAGTAACATGACCCAACTGGTGTTTTCGGAAGATCGCTTTGGCTTCTGGGACTGGATTATGGGAGAACAAGTGTGGAAGTGAGGGGACCTTTTAGGAAACCACCGCAGCATCTAGAAGGACGGTGAGGGGACCAAGTCAGAGTGGAGTGGAGCTGGCGAGGAGAGGAGTTGGGAGGTGAAACCAATAGGCCTTGCTGATGTGGACGGTGTAGGAAAGAGGATAGTCGAGGACGACTGCTGTGTTTGTGGCCTCAGAGCCTGGGTGGCTGATAGTACGATTTCCTGAACTGGAAAGGATGGTGGGAAGAACAAATTTATTGGGGGAAAACACCAAAGTTCTGTTTTGAACAGGTTAAGTATGGCTGCTGTATTAGACTTCAAGTGATGTGTTGGGTCTCAGTACCGGGAGACATTAGAGCTAAGTCACACTAACAGTGATGCCCAGGTCACCAGGTCAGCACTGATTTCTGCCGTTCTGCAGTTTTGTTGTTCGGATTTTGCTGTGATTGCACTAGATAATCCTGCATCTTTTCAGTAAATTACCCTTTTTGCATAAGCTTGCTTTTCGGTCTCTATTTTTTGCCACTCAGAAGGACCTAAATGAATTCTTGGTGTTTAATGACATCATTTTTAAGATTATTTCCTGCTTTACTACTTTAGGAAACTAAGAAGCGATTTTTGTCACTAAACATGATATCACCTGAAATAGGGCATTGATGGGGCCACACTAAGGATAATGCTATACTTTATTGAGTCCCGGCTATGAGGGAGGTGCTATGGGCTTTTACACATTTTATGTCATTTGGTCCTTACAACAACAACTCTGAAGCGGTGGTGACTACTCTATTTTATGGGTGAGAAAACTGAGGCTCAGGGGGCTTCCATGAGCTGCCTAAGGTCACAGGGACAGCAGGTGTTAGAGCTGGGTTTCAAACCCAAGTCAGGCTGACCAGCAAGTGCGTCAGCTAACCACTGCTCCACACCGCCAGGAGCAGGTTTTCCTTGCCACGACAGGAGGTGATTCAGTGAGGGCCTGAAAGAAATTCATGATTCACATGGTGGCGGTGGTGGTATAGAGACTAAGCCACCTCCTTGTGGGTTCACTGCCCTGCTGGCCATCACACAATCTGCCATTGCAGGGCTCTAAATAAAACGTATAGGCTACATAGAATGTTCTAGGCTCTATCCCCTCTTTAGCCCAGGATCTTGTGTTCTTTAATGTCATTCAGCAGGGCAGAACCAACATAAGGCATGTATCTCCACATTGGCCCTGAGTAGGAAGGCAGTCACTGGGATCTTGTGATTTGAGAGGCCACCAGACATCCTCAGCAGTTAGCCATTTTACAGATTGGGAAACTGAGGTCTAAAAAAAGTTGCTTTCCAGGATTACAGGACTAATTAGTAAAGAATTAACATTTTAAGGCTGGGTTTCTTAAGTCCATGTCTAATTCAATAATTTCCAATCTCATTATGGTGCTACTTCCCACTTGACAATGAGGTCTTGGAGACTTTCCTAGTGAGATGTGTCATCAACTTTATGTTTTTAACCTCGCCCCTTCTAAATTTATTTTTATTGAGATATAATATATGGTACCTACATAAAATGCACAAGCTTAAGTGTACAGCTCGATGAACTTTCATGGTATTAATATAACCACCATTAGTGTAACCACCACCCAGCTCCCCGTACAAAATATTTCCAGCACCGTAGAGGCTCTCTTTTGCCCTTTCCCATCAATACCACCTCTCCCAACCCCCAGGGTAGCCACTATCCTGACTTCTGTTGCCATAGATTAGTTTTGCCTGTTCCGAAGCTTCATATAAATGAAATAATAATTATGTATTTTTGAAATGTCTTCTTTTGCTCTACATTATACTTGTGAGTCATCCACGGTGCATATAGTAGCTTGCTCTTTTATATTGCTGTGTAGCGTTCCACTGAGTGAAAATACCTAAACTTACTCACCCGTTCTCCCGGTATGGACATTTGGGTATTTTCCACTTTGGGGCTATTATGAATAAGTCTGCTATAAACATTTTTGTGAGTATCTCCTGGTAGACATATGTACTCACTTATCTTGAGAATTAGAATTATTGGATCATAGGTTAGACATATGTTTAGTTCTAGAAGACACTGCAAACAGTTTTCCAAAGTCTTTGTAGTAATTTGCCCTCCCACTGGCAATGTATGAGACTTCTAGTTATTATACATTCTTGCCAACCCTTGGCACTGACTGTCTTTTTGCTTTTAGCCACTCTGTTGACTGTATAAAGGTGTCTCATTACGGTTTTAATTTGCATTTCCCTGATGACTAATGGTTCTTGCCATTTGGGTATCTTTTTTTTTTTTTTTTGAAATGTCTGTTCAAGCATTTTGCTCATTTTTATTTAAGTTGTTTGTCTTTCTCTTACTGATTTTTATGCTTTCTTTATACATTCTGGAAACAATTCCTTTGTCAGGTAAATGTATTGTGAATATCTTCTCCCAGTCTGTGGCTTTCCTTTTTATTCTCTGAGTGGTGCCTTTTGATAATTAGGAGGTCTTAATTTTTAATAAAGTTCAATGTATCTATCTTTCTATTACAGTTAGTGCTTTTTGTGTCTTGTTTAAGAAATCTTTGCCGGCTTCAAATCTTATCTCTTTAAACTCGGGGAGCTCAGAAGTCATTTAGAAGTTGTCTATTTGATAGGTGTGGAAAATGCTGACAATTTAGAACAAGAGTACTTTTTTCGAGTACAGGAAAGATGTTGAGAGGTCGGAAGGACAGAAGCACAGTGGTGCTGAGGCAGGTGGAAACTTATGGGTTGGCCTGGTGGTTTTAGAGGGTATGGTGGGGAGAGCAGGCACTAATCAAGGATTTAGAATTGGAGTTGGTAGCGGGGATTTCTTGAGAGAAAGTAACAGTAGCAACCATCAAACAAGTCTGGCATTTATTGATCCCATGCTTTGGATAAAGACAGTGTTCAATACCCCACTGAACAATTGCTACAATTTACGGACCAAGTTTAGAATGGGGGCCCCAGCAGGGCACTGCACAAATGATAGTTGTGCAAACTCCCTTATGCCGTTCTTGGAACATGGGGGACTACACATAAGTAGTTAAATGGTCAGAAGTATCCGGAGATTACTGGATACTTCTATTGTGTCACTTCATAGTCTCTTGGCCCTACCTGTCCTGTAGTCCAGCCACTGCGGCAGTAACCAGTTCTGTGCAGGTCTTGATGCTGCATGTAGTTTGCAACCGGAGGACCTAGCTTCGCCTCAGTGCCTGCCTCTTTCCATCCCAGGCTTCTCTGCTGACACAGAGGCGGGCACCCCAAGAACCTGCTTGGTAGTCATACCTGCACAGCCCATGAAGTTCACAATCTGTGGGGAGAAACTTTGATTCATGATGGCTGGGAGCCAGTGGATTTCTTTGCCTGGACAGAAGGTTCTACACTGCACTTCAGGCAGCTCCTCAGGCTTTCCGTGGAATCCAGCAACCGTCGCCCTCCCAGGGGCCTGCTCCATCACCCGTCTTTGACTGGGTCCCCTTCTCCCCTGCTTCACTCTGCTTGGCCCCCACTTCTGCTTCTTGGCTCCCTGTCACTATTAAAGAACTTGAACTTGAGCTTTTGTCTCAGGCTCTGCTTTCTGGGGAACCCAGGCTGAGATGGCTCTGAACAAGACTTCTGTTTGACTGATTTCTATTTCATCAGGTTTCAAATGTGGGTCAATTTTCCACTTGTACAACTTCAAAGGAAGACTCATACCTTGTCTACAGAAGGTATCGTTGTTAATTAAATTCAGCCAATCAGCCACACAAGTTAGCTACATGGGGAATTTATTCAAGAATTATTGTGATTTTCAGTTAGCTACAGAACTGAAAACATTTCTCCTTAGACAGCTCTTGGAGGGGAACCAAGACCATGATCAAAATTTATGTTGGTTCATGAGCTCATCAAGGCATCGAACTTAGTTAGACAAATTCAATACATGAGAAATATACTAAGAAGCTGCTGTGCTGGAAATGTGGACATGTCATTGGCTTGCATAATCAGGGCATGGTCCTCTTCTCAACTGGAGGCTTTTTTGGTCGTGATCACCACTTTGTGTGCCTGGTCCCACTCTTGGTGAGCCGAGGTGCTCAGTACATGTTGCCAAGGTGGTCCAGAGGGGGACTTATGGGCACCGCCAGAGGCAGTAATGAAAGGTACTGTGCACCCAGCCAGTGTGCTGCAGAGCAGAGCTGTTGTGTGAAAAATGCCACTGATGGAAGGGGACATGGTGAGAAGTATGCTGCATGTCAACAATAGTGTGGCATCTGAGGGGCTGTGTGGCCCCATGATTGGTTTGTGTCTATGCCAAAGAGCCAAACGTTGAGAGTTGTCAACAGAGGGCTGCACTGAAACTGCTCTCTTGCTGGCCTGCTGGGTGCATTTCTCCTCCAGGAACCCCAGCTCCACCATGACAACGTGCACCGCTGAGTGGATGAGGCCCACCGACACTTCCAGACCAATGCTCTTGTGTCATAGCGCCAAGTTCCTCAGACCCCAGAGAATTATACCATACAACTCCTCTGAATAACTGCGCACACTCCCCAGTCATCATCCTCCCAGCACTCCAGGCATTTTAAAGGCTATGAGGCAGCGTGGAAAAGGGCGTGGGGAGGGTTGCAGAGAGGCGAGGAGGAGGACGCGATGGCGACATTTACCTAGCATTTTGAAAGTCAGCTCTCTCTAGCACATGGCTTACTGGCATCCCGTTCTATTTCGGCTGCTCTCCCATTTATCACATTCTCGTTGACATGACAGTCTTCTCACCAGAGTGTGAGCTCTATTTTGGAATTCTCAGGCCTCAGCACAGTGCCTCCCTCGCTAAAGGAACTCAGTCAACACTTCTGGAAAGCTTCTTAAGTCTTTGCTAAAATGCTACCTTCTCAGTGGCCCTTCCCTGGCCACCGTATCGAAAATTACAACTTTTGCCCCTACTCATAAGCCCCCCCATCCTGCTTCTGCTTTTTCTAGCACATACCACTCCAAGCATACTAAATATTTATTTATTATTTTGCTTATCATCTCTCTCCTCCCACTAGAATGTTCTGTGGCAAGTATTTTTGACTGTTTGGTTTGCTGATGTCTCCCTTTATCTAGAACAGGACCTGGCATATAATGGTCACTCAGTAAATACTTATTGAATAAAGAAATCCCATCCCCAAATGGCAATTTCTATTTCTAAAGCCCACTCAGAGCTAGTTTCTGTCTACCTTTGTGGTTTCAAATCCTCTTTCATAGAACAGTATTGTTCATTCATTGATGAACTATTTTTTGAGCACTATATCAGGCACTGTGCTGGGTGCTGGGGAAACAAACACAAAGAAGGCAGGGTCCCCGCCTGCAAAGAGCTTAGGGTTAGTGGGGGAGACATTTACAATCATGAGCTACTGGTTAGGTTAGTAAGTATGAAATGTCCGATTCCCTTAAGTACTAAGCTTGACAGTTGATCTCTGACACTTCCTGTTTTATTTTTATTGTGAAGGTACATCCTCAGTCTTTCAAATGCATGTGATTTGTGATTGTCTTTCAATTTTTTTTAAAGAGAAATTTTTGTAAAACCATGGATAAGTCAAAAATTCATGTTATTTTCGAATATGAGTTCCATTGTGGAATCGATGCAGCGCAGACAGCTCGGTATATCAGCGAAGTGTTTGGGAAGGATGTGGCTAATGAACACACCATACATTGATGGTTTGAGAAGTTCAGTTCTGGTGATTTTAATCTTGAAAATGAGCCATGTGGGTGACCTGAGACCAAGGTGGATAATAATGAACTGAAAGCTATAGTGGAAGTGAATCCATCTAAACCACCATGTGAATTAGCAGCAAGGTTTGACATTACCATTCCAACAATATTTGACCATTTGAAACAAATGGGCAAAGTAAAGAAGCTGGATACATGGGTTTCACATGAATCAAATGAGCGTCAGAAGAGAAATTGTCTTGAAGCTTGCCTTTCTTTGCTGTCACAACATAAAGATGAACCATTTCTACACCATATTGTTATGTGTGATGAAAAATGGATTCTATCTGACAATTACAAGCATTCAGCACAATGGCTGGATAAAGATGAATTGCCAAAACACAGTCCAAAACTGAATATTCATCAAAAAAAGCTAATGGTGTGTTTGGTGGTCCAGCGCTGGTATTATCCACTACAGCTTCATAAAACTGGTCAATCGATCATAGCGAATGTCTATTGCAACCAGTTGGATGAAATGATGAGGATGCTTATAATTAAGCAGCCGAGATTGGTCAACAGAGATCTTACAAGACAACACTCCACCACATGTCAAACAAACAATGCTGCTCAAACTTCAGAGGCTGGACTTGGAAACTCTCTTTCATCCGCCATATTCACGAGACCTTGCACCAACTGACTACCACTTCTTCCAGGCTTTGGACCACTTGTCACAAGGAAAAATATTCAATTCTCAATAACCTGTGGAAAACGCCTTGCATGATTGAATTGCCACTTGCTCTCCAGGCTTCTTCGCTGCTGGCATAAACAAGCTACCTTAAGATGGCAAAACTGTGTTGATAGTTTAGGTGAATACTTTGATTGTACTGCTTCTTGTTTGAGATATAATAAACTACACTTTTGATTTGAAATCAGACATCTCATATTTAATGAGCTAATATAATATAATACAATGTTGTCGGTACGATGTTAGAGACCAACACAAGGTATTAAGGAAACACAGAGGAGGAGCATATGTGTCTCAAGGAACAGCTGAGGCTCTTGCAGAGATCGAAGCCCTGGGAAGCTGAGGCTTCCAGGCTGGGTGGACGTTAGCTGGAGCGTGTGTGAGAGGGGAAGGCGAGGGAGGCGGCGGGTCATGGTGTTGGGCAAGGAAAATGAACCTCAAAACTTGAATGCCTATGTCCAAAGGTGATGGCACTGCTTTATTGTTGTCATTCATTCATTCAGCACATATTTGTTGTGTTCCTATTCTGTGATTTGGGGATTCAGCAATAAACAAAACAAAATTTTGTGCCTTCGTGGAACTTGCATTCTAGCGAGAGGAGACAGGTAAACGAAATAGATAAACGAATGATATATTAGACAATAAGTGGTATGGACAAAAAGAGAGCAAGTAAGGAGAATGAGGATTGCCGAGAGAATGAACGCGCTGCGATGCTTAGGGTTCGAGTAGCCCCCTCTCTGTCAGAATCTTCCTGAAGACGGTAGTGGCCCACCTGTGGTTTTAGAGGCTTTGTGAAAGGAAGCCAGAGGGAGGACAGGAGCCTTCATGTATGACAGTAATTGTAACAGTAATTACACTTTCTACTGAATCCTGTGAAAGCCTTTGAGTAATTATCCAACAAATAAACAAATGAAGGGACTCTCAGGAACAGGCATCAGATAAGGATGCTATGGGAAGGCTGGGCACTCTGATTAGGAGTGCAGGCTCTGAGCCTGGCTACCTGGCCTGGGATCCCAGCTCAGCCACCTGCTGGCTGTCTGATGAGGGCAGTTCCCTCATGTCACAAAGCCTCATCTTTCCCAGCTGTGAAACAGGGACAATGATAACAGCCCTTACTGTATATGCGAGTGTGAAGATCCAGCGGGATGGTATAGAAAGAACGCGGTGCAGGCGCTGGCAAGGAGTAAATGCTCGATGTGTGTTAAACACTGGTAGGGCAGCTGAGTATGGACTTTTGACATGTAAGTTATTAAGATTGTTCACCAGGAGCCCTGAAAAACATGAACTCTTATCTTAGGCCAATTGGGCCTACTCTGTAGTACAAAATGTGAGAAGTTTGAGTTAAGGGAGGGGAGAGGTGAATATGGTTGGGCAGGGCCAAGGATGCTGTTCGAGCATAGCCTAGGGTGGAGGAAGACTGCGCAGGATGGCTGGATGAGGCAAGAGAGGGAAGAATGGCTGGATGATTGCATGAAATACAGTGCAACTTGGGCGGACATATCAGATAGGAGGTGGGAACTTGCAACCATGTCATAGAAGGAATAAGCTGGAGAAACCTCTTATTTAGTCTGGAGAAGAAGATCTGGGAGTAGGCTGAGGACTAAATAGCTGTCTTCCAAGACCAAATGTATTTTTCTGTCAAGGAAAGAACAGACTTGCTCTGTTTGTGTAAGCACACTGCTACTAGGACAAGTGGGTTGAAGTCATAGGGTTTCAGGAAGAAAAATGAATAATCATGGAGATAGTCTCAGTAAGGAGGGAGGACTCCATCACTGTGGCGGGGGGTGGGAGGGTTCAAGGGGAGGCTGGAATAGTGGAGAGAAGATGTTTACATCAAGTAGGGGGCCCCTAGTTGTCTCTAAAGTCCTTTCCAACTCTGAAATCCTGACTTGAAACTTCAGCTAAGGAGGCTTAATAAAACAGGAAGCCCTGGGGGACTCTAAGCTTGGAAATAACTTGAGTCAAGTCAAAACTGATCAACAGAAAAGAGATGGGGGTGAGCCTGCTGTTCAGGAGAAGTTTGTAGAGTTGAAGCCAGGAGGTAATGATAATACAGTCCACAAAGACTGTCCATTAATTCACTCAATTCTCACCATAATCCTGGGAGTTCAATGTTACCCTCATTGCTATTTCATAGTGAGCAAAGAGAGGCCTAGAAAGCTTGAGTCCTGCCCATGCATTTTGCTAACAAGGGAAGATCTTAAAACAGCAACTCAAAGTAGGGGGAAAAAAAAAGGGGGGGAGCAGACCTCTGACTTGGGCCTAGTTCTCTGACTTTTAGTCAAGCATTCTTTTCAGGTCACCCTACAGAATTTTCATGTACTTATAAGAAAGAGAGACAAAAATGGAGACACGGTTGTTTAATAAATTGTAACAACCTCCTTCACCGATCCACCCACCTTCATTTTCTCCTTTCTTCTATCTAGGCTAGACTCCTAGGGTACCACGATCTTCCTAAATTATGGCTCTTAACACTCTGATGATCCCCCCATGGTTCACTGAATTAATTGCAAATGCTTTGGTTGGTGCTCAATGTCATCCAAAGTAGAGCCTATCCTCACTCTACAGCATTACCTCTCACTACCCGCTGTGCGTACCTGGAGCAGCTACAGTGGGTCCGGTGTAGGACAGTAGGGAGTGGTGGGGACTGGAGAGTGCTTGCTGTATTGAAAAGGGCAGACCCAGCTCATGTTGAGCCAATTTTCGCTATGGGATGGGAGACCCAGTGACGCCAGCTCTACCAATCTTTTAAGAGAAGCCGGGACATAGATTTTAATGTAAAATCTCCCTAATATTTTTAAAGGCTAGCAAGGAATTCAATTTAATAAACAACACCATACAGGACAAATAAAACCCACCTATGATCTGGCTTGCAGGTGGCCATTTTGCAACTTCTGATCTAACATTTACCTTTTAGATGAAGCTGGTCCTCATTTGTGCAACTCTGAGGGGAAATGAGGAAGCCCCGTATTACTGAAATTGCACCTTAGTCATGGTGCTTATACTATTAGGCCCTGCTGGACTATAAGATTTTGAGGTAAGGGGATTCTATCCTTTGGCGGTTACACAGTGCTCCACTCATATGAGGTTCTTAGAAACAATTTTTGAATTTGGACTTAGTAGGAAAAAACCTGAAGAGATTTGGTTCTGCTTAAATATGAAGTAAGTAAAAGGGGCTGATGAGTAAAGATGGTTTAAGATTCCAAGCCTGGGTAATGACAATTGCTTGGAATAACTGTGTAGGTGGATCAAGCAGAAGTTTCAAGGGAAAGTCGAAGCATTCAGGGTGTATTATATTGTGCTCATTCAGAACCGAAGAGCTTATAGCACTCTTGAGTATCTCACTTCCACGCACAAGAAAGAATCTGGAGCCAGAACACCATCCGGAAGCCATTATAAAACTCTTGTGCTCAGATCTTCTGTTCTATAGATGAATTAGAGGGAGAAATGAATGAGAAGCAAGTACTATCCCAGTCCAACGTACTCAGCAGAGAAACTTTGCTCCTCCGATATTTGTAAAAAAGAATGAAGACTAATTCATATTTCCTCCAAAGAAACCCCTTAGTTGACCTGCGTCACAGGATTGCTGCTGGCTTATTTCTCCTTAGCAGTGGCAAATAAACAGCTGCTCTTAATAATTTTAGATTTTTTCACACAGTGTTGATCCAAAGGAAGCAATTGTCATCATCAATATTAGTGACCTCATAGGAAGATTTGTCTAACGGTTATTATTTTTTTCAGTCTGGAAAGACTTGATGGATTTTTATTTTATTTATTGACAAAAATGGATGATTCTCTATGTAGGAAGGTTATTCAGAAATTGTGTGGATTTCACAAAAATAACATAATTTTCCAAATGGAGCTAGCAAGTAATCCTTAATATAGCAGAACTGCTATGTCTTTAACAAAGCTAAATCTCATTAATCAACTCAGTGGAATTTAAGGTATTTTCATCATCAAAGTTTAGAGAGGAAAGAGGCAAGAAAAATAACAGCCATTTGTTGAGTACCTATCTGCTTTCAGTACATTCTTATTCCAGTTACAACACCCTGAAGAGTAGCATTATTATACCCACTTTACAGGGGAGAAAACCGTAATTCAGAAATAAAGAAAATGTCCCAAGACTGCAAAACTTTGTAACCATTAGGGCCAGGGTTCCAGCCCTGGCTGGTCTGGCTCCAAACCCAGTTCCCTCTCCATGGTGCCCACTGCTCTTCCAGAGACCTTTCATCCCAGTAGACTGCCAGAGGCTAACCTACTTGCCCGAAGTGAGCAGTCTGAAGACTACACTTAGTGCTCCACCTCCAGATTCAGCCCTCCTCTGTCTCTCCAAAATCCCTGGCCGTGTCCTGGGCCCTGTTGCATCTCCGAAGGGCGGAGGAAGGCAAAAGATGCCTTAGCTCTCACATGGGCAGAAACCAGCTGGCTTATTCTACATAATTCTAGTCCTATCCAATGGCTGCAAAGGATCTGAATAATGCCCTGGATCTGATCAGAAATGGTCTTGTCATCTGCTAATAAAGATCTTTCTGCAAACAAACAGAACTGCCCAAGTGGATGGGAGCAGTACACAAAGCAGGGTAAGCATGTGGGATGCCCAGTCAGCATGGAAGAATGGCAAGTGCCAAGGCACGGGAGTGGGATGGAGAGGCAGCCTACTGGGCTGTCATCTCCCCAGCTGACCTAGAAAGAAGTGGTCAGACTGGAGAGTGCCTTGAATCTGCCACGTGTTTTAAACCCTGATCAAGCTTACCCATTTCATGAAATCTTAATGAACTGCTCCTGAGACTATGTATTTTGAGGGCTTATTAACTCTCTCTAGATTGCTCTTTAGCATACGTGAATCCTAAAACTTGAGTTTGAGTCATTTATTTAAAAGATGCATTTGTCACCTTTGCTACTTGTCTCTCAATGTCCACCTTCCTCTTCCATTTATAACAGAATCCTGACTTATAGCTGGGCTTAGGGCCACCCAGGAAAAAGGTGATATTCTCAGCCCCTCTTGCATCCAGATGGATCCATAGACCCATGTTCTGTCCAGTTGAATCTAAGAGGAAGTGATATGTGCAACTTTGGAGCCTGCCCTTACAGAGGGGCTCCTCTATTCCCCACCCTCTTTCTCCATCCTGCTGCCCTTATCCAACCTTTATTCAGCGCCTACTACATGTAGACAACTGTGCTGAGGCAAGGTTGCTGGCCTGATGACAACACTGAAGGACATGGCATCAAACTTTCCTTTCTCTTTGATTGGTATATGGTCAATTCTGGGAATTTTAGCCCCTATGAAAACATTTTATTAATAGCAATAATATTGAGATTTTTTTCCTGTGGTGGGTATGTGTATTTGCTCTCAGGAGGTGCCCAGAATATTCTAGGTCTGGCATTTGACATCATTGTATTTCTACTTCCAAGTTGTTAGAAATTTGAGGAGGTGCGAGGGCAGAATAGTTAAAGGATGCCTGTCTGTGATTTTAAGTACGTCTCCCTTGACCATAGATTAAGTGATTTCCCAGGGAAGGGACCAGGGTTTGGATGACTGATTTCACACTCTGGCCCCAGAAGACAATCAAAATACGCTTGCTGAACTGAATGTGCTTCATGAATATTTTAGGTGTTGTGCCAAAAAACATGTCCCTCCTCCAAAAATCTTAACCTTGTTAAATGGCAACCTAAGCAACAGCCTCAAGATGACTTCTTTTCTATTTTGACTTCTTTCCTCTTTAAAAAGAAAAGAAAGAGGAATAACTAGAAGGCAATCAACATAATTCAAGGATACTGGGACCCTGTGGCCGAGTCTGGCAGGCCCCCATCCTGTCTGGCTGGGATGCTGCAGCCACCTCCTTTCTGCTCCCCCTTTGGCATGTTGGCCTTCGTGCAGCCACAGTTTATGACGCAACCAGAGAGGACTTGCAGTCAGACTAGATGGATGGGCCACTCCTCTGCTGAAGACACTTCCCATGGCCCAATCCCACTGGACTTGAGCATAAGGTCCAAACCCCTGCATAATGTGACCCTGGCTTCTATACAATCCCACATCCACAAGGGCGCTGCCTCCTAGAATTCACTACTCTCCCTGGCATTTCTGGTTTGGTGCAGGCTCCTCCTTTTCCCATCTTTCCTTTACCTGGTGAATACCTATTTAATTTATAAAGCAGGAACTCAAGAATTATCTCCTTGGGGAAGCCTTCCCTCATCCTTCCAAACCACCCTCTTTCAGGCTTCCATAGTGCACTGTGCTTACTCAGACCATGGCATTTTCTAATCTCTAAGTATTTAGTTATCTTTGCCCCTCCACCAGCCTCAGAACTCCTTGAGGGCAGGAGGCATGCCTCTCATTCCTGAATTCCCATGTACCTACCACTTATTGAGTGCTCCATTATGTTTCTTAAATGCGGATGCCTCACGAATGCTATACAAAGGCGCCAGTAACAATGGCTCCTATTCTTTGATTGCCTACATCCTAACAGCCTTTAATCTAAACTGTTATCTTTTTATACATAAGGAAAGCCATAAATAAGAGGTATCATGAACTCAGGTTTTTCTGCCTCTGAAGACCAAGTTTCTTTCCATCAAACCATTACAACAGTTGCTTCTTGGTTCCACCTTCAAGAACTATGCAATAAGAATATGAAATAAAAATGAGCAAACTTTAATCTCTCGTGTATTAATTTGTTACATAATTTGGGGAACCATTCTAACCAAAATTTCTCACTGACAGAATGATACTACCTAACTACATCAAAGCACTGTCATGAGGAAACATTTGCTCAAAGAATTCAAGTCTTCTGAGGCAACATAAATGTTAATTGTTAATAGCATGCTAAGAGTTATTTAAACCTAGAATATTATTTGCTGAGCACTGCAAATGGAGCACTTCCTTATAAAGTGAGAATATAAAACATACCATCTGCTATCCCTCTCATTAATAATTCATATCTACTGCTTATTTATTCAGGCAATGAATAGTAGGGCTTTTTGTTTAATTTTTTTGTTTTTAAGTATCAGAATTGTTTGCCAGTTGTATGGTACACACTAAAAAGCAGTCAGAGGTAGGTGTACATGGCAGAATATAGAGGGGTTTTTTAGGGCAAGATGCCTATTAAGCAAAAAAGCAATTGAACTCAGCTTGAGTAATTAATCTAATTTCTACCTATCTCCACAGTTTTAAACTAGAAATGGGAACTGAAGGTCAATATTGTAAGTATTACAATTATAGCTTAGCATTACTGTGGTGAAAGCAGTCTGTAACTCCATTTAAAATTCCTGCTCAGAGAGAGGTGTTTAAATACATTTTGAAGAAATGGGTTCTGAGCTCAACCTCTCTTTTCCTTAATGGGCATCTTACCTTAAAACCTCTGTATCCTGCCATGTACCCCTCTCCCTGTGAATGCTTATTGAAACTGCCTTTGGATCTGAAAACCTAGGCTATCCTTTTCGAAGAAGGTGGCCTAACAGCATATTATAGGTTACTGAGAATTGGAGTCTATCATTCATTTGTCAACAACACATTTTCTCCATGTCGTCACATGCCAGTCTCTAGGGACACAGACGTGGCCTCAGCAGTGGACACAGAGAAAAGCCCCTGCCCTCATGAAGCTTGCATTCTGGTTGGGGGAGACAGGCAATGAGCCAACACACAAACACACAATACGTCACCTTGTGATTGTGCTGAATGACACGGCGAGGTGAGGGGTGGAGAGTGGCCAGCAGGCTGTGCTATTTTAGATTTGGTGGTCAAAGAATAGCCCTGAGATATGTGAGGAGGCAGGCCAGGTAGATGCCGCCAAGGGGAAGAGCATTCCAGGCAGAGGGCACAGCAAAGGCAAGGTCAGAGGGAGGCTTGGTCCAGGCAAGGTGAGGGTGGTCAGAGCCGAGTGAAAAGAATAAAGACGTGGAGGAGATGAGGTCGGCAAGGTAGTTGGAGCAAAGTCTGATGGGCCTTGGAGACGACAGCAAGGACTGGGCTTTATTCTGAGTGCAGTGGGACACACCGAGTCTCTGAATTCTGGCAGGGTGGGTAGGTGTCTACACCTGCTTTTCCATTCGGCTGCTTCCCTTTCCATGAATTCAGTCAACATCAGCAACTTCCTTGAGGCTTCATTTCATGAGACCCCCTTGTGGCTGCAGAGTAGGGACACTTCCTGCATACCCAGACCCCTCAATTCCTGCTGCCTTCTGCTCTAAAGGGGACCCTTATTCAGGGAGGTTTGGAAGAGACAAGAAAATCACAAGCAAGGGAAGAGACACATCCTGAGTGAGCATCCTGCAGCATACCTGCCCCCTGTCTGGGCCTGTGGTTCCTCACTCCCATGCTGAGCCAATCGCTTCCCACTCCATGGTTCTGTTACCTCAGGGGTCCCTAAGGTGAGGGCACTGTTGTCCTTGTGCAAAGACGAGTTGAAAACTGCAGGGGAAGAGTCTGACATAATGAGAGTCAAAAAAGGTAGAGTGCTCTGGAGAGAAAACTCAAAACTCCATGTAAGAAGTCTACTAATAATAACCATGATTGTGATGATGAGATATAACATAGCTCGTGCATGTTCTGTTTGCCAGTCACTATGTTAAGTTTTTTGCATACTCGAACGCACTTAGCCTCACCACCAACCTATGAGGCAGACACTATTATTTTTGTCATTTTGTAGTTCAGGAAACTGAGGCACAGAGCAGAAAGATTCCTTGGTCAAGGTCACACTGTCAATAAGTGGCCAAGTGGCTCATAGAGAATTCCAACCAGGATGTCTGACTCCGGAAGCTGGGTTGGCTTCCTTCTCACACACCCTATGTCAGCAAAGGAGGCCTCTTTAGTGGTCAAAACAGCATCGTCCTTTTTGGGGAAAATGGAACTGAGTGGAATACAGGCCAGCCCTGCAGAGGCTTTTGTATCCAACAGGACCGTTCATCTCTGTATCTGCACAGCCTAGTCTGAGGCTTTGTCTATGCAAGGCACTCAATACATATTTGATGAATGAATGAATGAATGAATAAAAGCGCTTTGTATAGTGCTTGACAAATATTGAGTGATGGATACATTGTTGCTATTTTTAAATTTGCTTATTGCTTATGTATCCTATTCTAGGAAAGGTAGTCTGAGATGCTTTTCTTAGTCAATACCTAAAGGCACAATGAAGTCAAAGAAGATGAAATCGATGCTATTAGATGCACTATTGACGCATGCTATAATAATATACCAAGAGAACTTGTGTTCTGCTGTGAACAAAATTCCAGTCCAAGTTTTTACTGTAGGAGTTGTGTGGTTTCATTTACCTTGGAGGTTTCTTGTGAAAAAGCTGAGTGTTGTATAATTTGGAAAGCACCATTCAAAAGTAAAATGTCATTATTATTGCTTCTACCATCTCGGTTCTACAATTCTTCACAGATCACCCATCACCGAGTCGATGGCGAATGCTCAGTGCCATAATCAAAGAAGCAGAGAGGAGCTGTCGAAGCAAGTGTATCAAGCTCTTGGTGAGCCCCTGCATTTTCCAGCAATTTTTTTCCTCAACTAGATGGCATAATTAGATTTTGAAATAGATTCTAAAGCAAAACCTAGAACAGATGCTATGCCTACAATTGCCACATTAGATTTATTGAGAAAAACTAAAATACTCTCAACTACTCATTTATGTAAAAGTAGTATACTACCACCTCATATAAGACAAAAACAGTGTTTTGAAGACCAGAGGAAATAGTACATGTGAATTCAATGTCATATCCTTCAAGATTTATAGCCCAATTTATTAATGGCTTATTAATTAATCCTCGGGGATATTTCAGTAGTGGAATGAACATTTTGAGTTCCACTTCTGTCAATTAATAGCTGTGTGATCTTGTGTAAAAATTTAATTTCTCCGAACATCAGGAACCTTTTTATAATGGGACAGAAAAATTGATTCCTTGGGCTATTACGGGGATTACAGGGAGTACCTGTTGTGCGCCATGTGCCTGGTACTTAGAAGTATTTAGTGAATGGGAAGAATAGTTAGAATTTTTTTAATTGTCCAGCTTAATAACATATAATATTGATCTATAAAGATGAATATCTCTGGGGTTTACATTTGTCATCACATAGGATGTTTAATGCTCAACTTAGCACTTGGTCGCCTGAGGTTAAATGTTTGGGGAACAACATGAACACTGCTCACACATTCCTGTAGAACCACCAGACATGGGGGGAAATCTTACAACTAAGCAGCAGACTACCCTATTGTTGGGAGAAATAGAACATTAAGGGAGATGTTGTTTTAGGGGATGAAAGTTGGTCCATAGTCCAATCTAACAGAAGGGTAG
This sequence comes from Indri indri, assembly GCA_004363605.1. Classification (NCBI taxonomy): domain Eukaryota; kingdom Metazoa; phylum Chordata; class Mammalia; order Primates; family Indriidae; genus Indri; species Indri indri. The sequence continues at coordinate 53,306 of RJWJ010005392.1, forward strand.
ATTTGTTAAGGTCATCTTTCTGGAAGCTAAAGGGTTGAGACCTTTTTGTAAACCTTTTTTAAAAATGCTCACAGTTCAGAGTTGGTATATTAGATTCTGGTGAGAGTAATTGTTGTACTACTAGACTGTAAGGACATAAACATCCCTTTGGTATATAACAATAAAAACAAAAGACAATAAGTTTCTTAGTTATTTCCCCCAGAGGAATTTTTTAACAAGTGTTTAGGCTTCTGTTCAACTTTTTGGCCAGGAACCTTCTTTGGGCTCTTAATCCCTTGGCATGGTCAAGAGCATACAGTTTCTAATAACTAGTTAGGTATACCATTGCAGAACAGGCAGAGGATCGAGAAAAACCCTCTATGGGTCAGGGAGGGTAAAAAATAAAAGAAATATATAGTATATATATGTATACATTTGTGTATGTGTGCAAAACACACACATGCAGCACACACACACACACACACACACACACATACGTGTGCTTTCCTCAGATACACTAACCTAAAAATGGAATATGAAAACACATATATTGAATATTTTCTAGGGAAGCTTTAACTTGGTAGACATTTTATTTTCAAATACTTTAAAGATAAATTCTCCATTCTAGGTAGAATGGAGAAAATATAACTTTGTATCTGCTTGAAATGCCCATTTGAAATTCTCTTTCCAAGTGTTTTTAAAATTGTATTTTGGAGTGAGCTTAGATTTGGAGCTGGGAAGGGATACAGTCCCTTTCCATAAGGAAATTCTAGGTCAGGTGTGGCTGGAAAGTTTATGACTTCCTTGGAAAGCTGGGCTATTCACCACAAAGTTGCAATGTCTGTGAAGCCTATTAAACTTGCAATCTAAACACGTAAAGTGATTATAAATGTTTCAAGTATCATTTTCTTTCTTACGTGTCAAATTCTAAGCTTCATCAGAAAATACTAAAACAGGTCATTATAAATTACTCATAGTTGTTCTCAAACAGAATCACTGAGGATGCAAATGGTACTCAGAGTTTTGCACTGAAATGTTTCTTTAGGAGAATAATTTTAATGAGGATGCTGTGTTTTGCTTTATTTTTTAATAAATCTGACACTCAGGTTAGAGGTAGCAATTATCAGTGTATCAGTTACTTCCCAACAGTTAAAAGACTTTTTAAACAGATAAACAAGTTTTTAGTTGACTTTCTTGCTCAACGATGTCATTAGTTGAATATGGTCTACCATGTCTTTCCCTAACGTGAAGGGGCTGAGAAATCTGCCTAACGTTCTCAGGAAGCATCCATCGCTTGCATGAAGTCATTTGTTCCCCCTCTCTGAGAGATGTTTGCTACTTTCTTCAGAGGCAAGAAAACGCTCAGTATTGCACATTTAAGAATGTTAAGTTTCTTAAAGTATTTTTTTTCAGGGATAATTAATTTTAACTCTCAGTTTTGCATTAATTCATTTATTTTCAAAATAGCCTCAATTCTAGTCCATGATTTTATCAGAGAAATAGCAAGCTTTTGTTTGGCTAGAGGGTTAGACCCTGTTATACACATGCTGTCCCTCCCCCCCAATCTCTTTTGGTTTTCATAAACTAAAGGGTCCAGAGATGGACAAAACGTTAGTTAGATGTAACAAAATATTAGTTACTATTATAATCATTGAATAGGGGATGAACATTTCAGTTAACTTAACATTTTGGTCACTGAAAGATAGTTATTTTAAATATCTCTAGAGGGTTTTCAATTCCTGAAAATTAAATCATATACAACCCAAACTCTTCTAAGTGACTGAGTGGACGCAACAGTTTTTGAAAGTTCTGAAAGAGCTTTAGTGTTCTACAGAGCCATAGGTTATGGTTGCACCCAGATCCTTAGACCAGCATTTGCAAAAAAAACTTAAGAAATAACATGAAACTCAACCAGTTTTCCTGACAAACACCCAGAAGTTTCTCTTCCAAAACAATTCCCAACACCCAATACCCAAGTATTCATTTATGTCACTTGTCTCTCCTCAAAGCAGAGTACAGAGTGTATCCTACCAACTCTGCCCATCCTTCTCCTCCTACCACTCTCGCCAAACAAAACAAGTGATTTGCAATTTCCAGTGGTTCCAATGACAGAGATTTCATTGTACTCAGTGGCCGCGATGCGCTGGTCTTCTATAACTCACACAGCAATACCACACAAACGGACTGTGAGTCAGTCCCAGATACTAATGTATAAAAAGGAAAATAAAATGCACAAGGCAATAGAGGATTCTTCTTTCACGTGTCCAGGAAGGTTAAGAAACTTGTCCAAGGTCACATGGATTGGGAGGATATTGGGAAATTCTGAAAAGCAGAGGAGAAAAAATAGGACTTAAGAGTGACCTTCAAAAGGACCTGGCCTTTCAGGAGAGAAAAGATCTGGCCTATAGCAACTGTTAGATTCCAGGAACATGAAGAAATACTATGCAGAAAACAAACTTCTACTTGTTAACGTATTTCTCCCTTCCCCCAAGAGAGGCATTGGGCTTATAACGTAGCATGAAGGAATTAGGTTAAATACAATTTTCTGAAAAGGCGTATCCTTAAAAAAATGAATTATAGCACAAGACGGTGACAGTCTTGGTAGGTACCTAAATGAATGAATGATTAAAACAGGTTAAATGGAGGGGAGGTGGGTAAGAATAGGTACGATGGCGTCTCTTTCCACCTACTATTCCCTCTACATGGAATGATTTTCCCTTAGATTTATACATGGCTCTCTCACTTCATTTAGATCTCTGAATGACATTGGAACAATGACATTTAATAAACTGTCACCTCCCCAGAGATGCTTCCACTAGCAGTCTATTCGAAAGCGACCATTCTTCCCCAACACTTCATCCCTCCCTCTGCTTCATTCTTCTTCACAGCCCCCATCACTACCTGAAATCACAGAGTACATTTATGTGTCTACTAGTTCATTGTCTGCCTCCCACATTAGAGTGTATGCTTCTTGATGCAGGGATCTCTGTCTTGTCCAACTCCTAGTGACCAGAGCATTGCCTGGTAGGTAGTAAGTGCTCCACACAAATTTTGAATGAATGAATGAATGAACAAATCTCTTAAGCTCCAAGGGTCTTTGAAACTTCTACGCTTCTTATAAGACTTGTCACATTTCCTGCCTGTTCTAAAGTGCAGAGGGGAGCTTTGTGAGTCTTCTGTCTCCTATACGGATGCCCACAGAGACAAGGCTGGACACCTGGGACATGAATCAGGAACTCTGCAGCCCAGAGGGGAGGTTCCTACCCCTTCCTCTGTGCAGGAAGCCACTACTGCAGAGAACAAGGAGCCCCAGGTTTGGATGTCCCCCGCAGGAGTGGGTGCATTCTGCTCCAGGCAGGCGCTGCAGCTCTGAGAAGGCTACCCACCGCTGCTAGCAGCAGAGAAGAACATTTACTGTTGTTTCAGAATTAGGTGGAGGAACTGCAGGTGTAAGGAACTGGTCAAGAAGTCTCAGGTGAGTCTCAACATTTCTGACAGCTCTGAGATACTGCTTCTAAGACTGTATGCATGAAGTCTTCTTTTGGGAGATCAGGATCAAAGTGTTTAAGCAGAGGTTACTCTACACAATTCTTGGCTGACCTCACCTATCCCTGCCCGTGGCTAGAAGAGACAAGACACTGGCTCTCTTCGATGCCTGGGCTCCATTTAGACCAGCTATGTTAAAAGTTCTGGGCATGCGGGCTGGGCAGCACCAATATTTTTAAAAGCTCTCCAGGGTGTACCAATGTGCAATCAGGTTTAAGAACCACTGGACTAAAGTGAAATATAAATCTCATTACCCATCTTCGGATCTCTTTCATTTTCCCAAAGTTTTGGCTCCTTGTGGAGTGGGAAGACTATTTTGAGAAATATGAGAACACCGGAGAAAATCAACCTTGCACGATCACACATGAACAAACTCTGCAGTTTGTCCTATGGTTTTCCTTCTCTTGAGTGCTTCAGATTTCTATATCTTTCTGACTACTCTCATGCTACAAAACAGACAGCTAAGTTCACAACACCACCAGTGAAATTTCTGGAGAAAGACAAATATGGCAGCACTCCATCTGTCTGGTTTCCCCCTTTTTATTACAGTACTATGGCTCTAGAAGCTTTGATAAAATTTAGGAAATTGGCATCTGAAGGGCACTGATGCAACCGTCTGAGACCCACCCTGGAGGATGAGGCTTTCTACCTCATTATGAGAAACCGGATTTGCATATGCCTCCACCCCTTTCTAATAAACCACAGTGCTCGTGAAGGGGGCAGCTGGTTGCTTCTCCCTGGGGTGGCTGCTTTCCCATGGGGGCTACCTATAGAAAGGGCAGGTCTGTTAAAAAAAAAAAAAATGAACAAGCCTGAGATCAAGCAAGCTGGATACAGGCAGGGAAGATGCTCACTGCATGCCTCCCTTTTCTCTGACAGCAAATAAAGACTTTGAAGAAAGGAACTCCTGGCTGCACAGTTTATCTGTTATTAGCAATTAACGAGGAAGAAGACTACCCTTGGGGAAACTCTGTTTGGTGCCCAGAATTTTACATTTCAATCTCACTTCATGACAATAAATAATGGTCAGTTTTGAACAAGGAGCATGTACGTTTTCTTAACACATCTCTTTGGCCCACCTTAATTCATTCATTTTTCCCTCATTTTAATAAGCACAAAGTAGATTTCTGCCTAATAATAATGTCACTGCTTTACATTAAATGATTTAAGTCTGAAATGGAAGGCCATGGTTTCTAGGTGGCTAGGGTGTGTGTATATGAGTGTGTGTGTGTGTGTGTGTGTGTGTGTGTGTGTGTGTGTGTGTGTCTGTTTTAGGGGTGGGAGGGAAAACACTTTCTGGGTCCTGGATTGTTGTTGTAAACTCAGCTGGAGTTAGGACATTCCAATAAACTGGCAAAAGTAACCTATCGCCTTCAGAGAATGTCTAAAAAGATGACCATGACGACGATGGTGACAGCTAACATGTACTGAGCACTAAATATGAGTCAGGTACAATACTGTATTAATTACTTCACATGTATAATTTTATTTAATCCTTCTACTAAACCAATAAAATAGGAATTACTCTTATCCCCACATTACAGATGAGAAAACGAAGGCACCAAAGGACCAGGTAACCTATCCAAAAGAAACAAATCCATCAGGATTCAGAGTTATGAGCAGTAAGGACATGTAAGGCACCTTTTTGGTGGGAGTCTTCCCTGAAAATCCCAGAAATTTGTGAGGAACAGCATCAGCTGCTCATAATCTGGCCCTGACTCACCTCCTTTCCCTGCTTCCTCTAATCTCTCCCAGAGAACCCACTGCAGCGAAAAGGATTAACTCATTAGACTGCAAAATGGTAAGCCTTCCCTCCCGATGTATAAAATCTACCCATCTTTAGGTTCAAGTACCACTTTTTTCCATGAAGCCATCCCAACCACTCGAATATAACCAGCCATAAGAATTTTGCATCCCCTTAATTCTCCCTCTTTAAGAAATCTTGGGCAAGTGGTTATTTTTGTGCCTATGCTATTGATAAATATGTCATATAAGCACATTTTAAACTCTTTCCTATATACGCTCAATGCCTGGCACGTTGCAGATCTCTAATACATATTTTCTCACTATTGTTTCTTAAACCACAGAAGTTTAGAATATCTTATGACATATTCAGGGGAAGTACGTAAACAATAGAGAACTGTGGAGGACAGTAGGGAACGGTGGAGTTTTACTCTCCATACAAGAAATTCTGTTCCAATGGTTGCTGAAAGATGATCTCTTTACCCAGTTACCCACACTGGACTCTAAGTTGGCTTTAAACTGGAGGGGCTTCAACAACTACTCTCTCCTCCGGGAGTGCTTTTGGCAGGTACGACTGGCAGGACTGTGGGTCTCTGCGTGCATGTTTCCATTCTAGATGCAACCACAGGCAGTACCGAACCTTTCTATTCTTATTTTCTGAACCCTCATATGACAGGTGGCAGACACTTCCACAGCACTGGCACAAGAATTAGTAAATACTAATTTACTAATTAGGGCCACATACTTAAAATACGCAAGATCAAGAAACCAGATTATTGAATTCATTTCAAAAGATTGTTAAAAGCCGCAATGTTGAATGACATAGCCATGTGTTATGCTAGTAGCACATAAGTCCCCACCTGTGAGGCACCAGGGTGTCACCTGCACTCCGAACAATAAAGAATTCAGGGACTTCCTTTAAGGAAAGACGAAGGCACGGACGGTAAATGATTATGCAACACAATTCCCCTTTTATTCCTCCTGCCACACAACGAACAACTGTCCTTTCCTGTATGTGTGTGAACTGTTTAAATAAGAAGCTTCTTTTATTAAATCGAGGGAAGAAATAAACATTCCCATTTTATAAGTATGAAATCTTTTTCATCATATGAAACCAAATGGAAAAAAAGAGAATGAAAACCATCAGAAGACAATTACCTACGACAATTCAACAACTGCTGCAGGCAATCAGTGAGGACCAGTGTGTGTGATGCTAAGTCTTAAGACGCAAAATTTATTTATGCCTGAACTTTCTTTATGGATAACTATTCAAGGAAAATGACCTGCTTCCTTTGGCTGACAAAGAAAATTTAGGCAGCTGCTTACCAACTTCAATTTCCAGAGAGCTGGAGATTGAAACTGCCATCTGTAGAGCAGCTTTTGTGCAATTTGAAGACCACATCACAGGATATTTAAGTGACATGCCAGGAAGAGGTTATCGTCCCACTGTCTGGGTGTCCTGGATGCGCCGTTTATTATGTGTGCTTTCTTCATTTAATCATTGATTCAAAACCCCACTCAGTATTAAGGACTGGCAAATTCTCCTTATGAACAAACATAAGAGAATATGAAAACATGTCTACTGGGAGAGAACTGACCGGGGATTGCCTAACAGAAAAGACAAGAAAAAACAGACAATGACAAACCTTATCGCACTCAAAAATAATATGCTGTTCCCTCTTCTAACTTATTCTATGCAACGTAGCCATGCACTCATCACACGCATTTCTAGCGCAGACTTTAAGCTGAAAACTATTAACCAAAGTCTTATTTTCTTACATTAAAAAGGCTCTGCCAAGCAGCTTCAGTAACAGCAACAATGAAAAATAGGATTGCAGGTGCGTACCTTAACCTCCTGATTGGTAAAGACCTCGACATCCACCACACAGGCAACCAGAGTGGAAACATCACAGTCCATGCCAGGGGCTGGCATTCCCCCTTCTGAATTTTTAATAGAGAGTTAGGCAACCTCAGAGTTGTGAGTGAAGGGAAGAGCCTCCAGAAGGATATTGCCGTGGCCAAGCCCGGGTGCTGCCTTGCTCTGGGGACGGCTGGAGGCTGGGGCTCCCGGAGCCCGCACGCAGCCCTCGCGTCTGAGGCAGCACAGCAGAGTAACGAACGGCCCGGCTTGCTCATGGCAATGACATCACCACAAAGACTGACACAAGCTGAAGCTATTTTTTTTCTTTTTTTTTCTCCAAGCCTTTTATCTCTAGGCAGTGCAGTGGAGCAAATTGAACATGATTATGTGCTAAATCTGAACTCAGACTAAATCAATTCAGGCAGCGTTAGCTAGGAACTGAGTCATCCCTGTTGTTGCAGCCGAGTGCTTATGTTTGCAAAAGGGCGGGGTGGGGGTAGCGGGGAATCTGACACCAGAGGATGTTCTGCTTTGAGGAAGGGAGGGGGGAGGTGTAATTCTGCAGATGAGCCTCCTGAGGTTAAGGTTTGACAATTTTCTGCCTCAGAGATGAGCAGGAAGTTGAGGCATTTTGCAAATTACTTGGCTCCTGTTAATTGCTCTGTGCCACTTGGAGCAGCCACACATGTTCTGGGCATCCTAATGCATCCCGGGCATGGGCTGAATAGAAATCCATTCTCGAAGTGACTAAAGAGCCGGTCGTCAGTCATTTAGGCAGCATGGTAAGAGGAGATAATTAGAGGTTTGTGGAAATTCTATTTGAAGCGCATAAGTGCAGACCAGTAAGTCTAAAAGCACCCTTCCAAGCTCAGGATTTCAGGCTGTCTCCAAGGTCATTCAAACCAAAAGCGGTGTGTGGAAAGGAGTTACAGCAAATGTCTCATGCGGGGACAGATGGCTGGGTCTAATGGACAAACTCACTGATGTGGGTCATTGACAGATCCTCAGGGCTCTTCTGAGCCTGAGACTCTGAACACGTCCCTTTTCCTGATTGTGAATCCCTAAAGTGCAGGGCCAGGGACAATTCACCTTTATATCTTGAACCTTTAGCAGAGTGGCTGACACAAGAAGATGATATTTGTTTAATGAATAAATCAACCAAACAGGAATAGCCTTTCGCAGTAGCAGTGGAGCAAAGGGAAAATTCCAGGTTGGTTTTTGTTTTATCATTAGTCATACAAGTCCCAGTAAAACTCATTAACATTGTAGCAGGATCTATTCTGAGTAGGATTTCTGTTGCATCTTCAGTGGTGAGTGAAACATCATAATTTATAATGGATTGCTACTTTTCCGACACATGCTTGGACAAAGCCTTCCAATTTTACGTGCAGAAGAGAAAGGTGACATTTCAGACGGAGGGTAGAAGTTTTGTGGTTGGTCCTCATTGGACCACATTTGAGCTCAGTGTTTACCTTCAAGAAGGTGTTTTCCATGCAAAAGGTAATCGGTCCACAAATACAGATATTTAGACTGATGAAATTGTGTGTGCGTGTGTGCGCGAGCACACGCGTGTATGTGTGCTTCAGTGGCGCTTACTATGTTGTCCAGGGCAGTGTAGGGAACATGAAGTCATATATGCACACAATTCAGTTGACACTTACTGAGTGAAGACTATGTTCAAAGCTCTGCACCAGATGCTCTTAAGGAGAAAATGATGAAAGAATAAACTGCACCATCTTCAAGGGGCTTAAAATCCAGCGGAGGAGCTAAGACATGGAGACAAACACTGATCACAAGGCAGTGATGATGGTGGCTGGAGCGGTAGACACTGCGCTCGGTGGGAGCACTGGAGAAAGAGCAATGGACGCTGAGTGTTAGATGCCACGTTAGAGTGGTAGATGAACATTGAGGAGGAGGACAAGATCTCTGCTCTGAACTTGAAACAAGGGTATGACTCTGATGGGCAGGAAGTGAGAGGAGCTGTCCAGCTAGGGAAGAGCAGACTAGAAATGCCCAGAGGAATGAAAGAATAAGGTATCTGGGAGCAAGACACATTGAAGGTTAGATTTGACTGGAGCCTCAAATAGACAGGGTGGCAAGAGCCAGAGGATGCAAAACCTGAGGGCCCTTAGCGTCTATCTTGCCAATGTGGAGTGCCAGGAGAAGCTTTTGAGAAGGTAAATGGGGTCTTTACATGCATAAATATAGCTAAAATGTAAAGTGCATATGAAGATGAATAAGACTTTGAATGCCATTGGCATCTGCTCAAGAGGCAAAACAAGGAAATGAATATTCTTTTCGCATGCCATTGTGTATCCTAAAATTTGCTTTTTAAGTTTCACAGCAGAGGCGTGCTGGTAAATATCTAACAATCAGCTCCCTGAAAAGAAAAAATTCCAATCTGTAGCATTCGTTGATTTCTGTGGCATAAATATTCTCATCATGGCTGATTTCAAGCAATCAATGTGAAGTCACTGGATGCAAAGCTGGGAAGAGGCGCATAAAATTTGTTCACAGCGGCTGTTCCAGCTCGTGACCGTTTCATGCTCACAGAAACGTTACACCTTAGTGGTGGTGGTTCATTCCTCCAGGTAAAGCCACCATGGCCGTCCAGAGCCAATCAGGGAGCAACAGCAACTGTAGGAGCAACACGTTCTGATCATCCTCTGTTTATTTAAGGGCTCTACGAATTATTTCACACTTTGTGTTTAGCAAAAATCTGTTAAGGATACACATGTGTTATTTCAAGAAAATAAGCCCTGCTGTGACAAGTCTTGGCCAGATGATATTAGTTTATCCAGGAAGAAAATCCCTACTCCAAATTGTAAACTAGGTGGTTTTTTCTGACATATCCTCAACCTTCCCTTTCTGATTTGATTCTGCCCTAGAGATTCCTTCTGGCCACTCAAGTACCCACTAACTTTATGCTTTCCTCCTTTAAAATATCTTTTCAAGGACACAGTTCTCAGCTCATGCATATTAGCAATAAATGATATTAATTCAGTATTATCCATTCCAGAGGAATCAGTATTTTAATAGGGGAAAGAGTCTTAAGTTGAGTAAATAGTGTTTTTAGGGTGGATTTACAGGCATCAAGAGCAGATGGTTTGTGGGGCAAAGGAACTTGCCAGTGACCCTGAAATAAAATTATGAGGTTTTTCATAGGTTGGATCAACAAATTGCTTAGATAATACAATTCAATTGTCTATATAATATGGTCATTTTCCTACAGGCTAGAGACCCTAGGGGGCTTCCCTCTTAAAACAGTGGCCTGTTTCTCTAGAGAGAATGTAGTCTTTATAGCTGAGGGATGACTAGGCAGCCTTGGAGGTGTCTGGAGTATGGACATACCGCTGCTAATGGTTATAAGGCCCTATAAACACTGGCCTCTGACTAATCTCCCACTTCATCTCATATCATTCTCACCTTTACTCTTCATGTCTCAGCCCCAATGGCAAAAAATAAAAAAGAAATAAAATAAAATAAAATAAAAAAGCCAAGCTCTTTCTCACTTCGGGCCCTTTGCACTTTCTATTCCCGCTGTCTGAAAATATCCAGATCTCTCATGGCTTGCTCCTTCTTCTCATCTAGATCTCAGTACAGACAACACCTCCTTGGAGAAATCTTCCCCAATCAGCTAAAATAAAATATTTGTGCATGTGCATAAACACACACACACAGACGCAATCACTATCCTAGCATCTTCATTTTAACTTTATCCTGTTCATTTATTTCTTTATTTGTCTGTTGCTTGTCTACCCAACTAGAACTTAATCTCTATAAAAGCAGAGGTTTTGGCCTGTTCTGTTCCCTGCTATATCCCCAGGGGCTAGAAGAATGCCTGATGCTTAGGAGGTACTCTGAGAAATATCTGAAGTATGAATGCATAAATCCATGAATGGCTCTTAAAAGGCAAGCAGAGGGACTCAAACCAACAGAGATGCCTCCTGACCTAGGAGTTGCCAGGAGGTCCTTGCAGAGGGGGATGCAAGACGATGTGAGTTTTGCGATACCCTCAGATCCCTGACAGCTGAGTCCTGGCACAGATCTGCTCAGGAGTGTCCTTTCCAGCTGAAGTATCCAGAAACTCTTGGGATTCATCCAAACCACTGCTCTTCCACTGACTGACCACATTGAGGAAAAGGATGCAGTATGCACAGACCCCTTGGACAGAGGCCATCTCTTCTGCTCTCAGGCCAGGCAATTCTCTGAAAGGATTGACAGCTGAGCTTAGGCAATCACCTCTACCGGGGCAGGAGGACATTCGCACCTTCCAATCCCAGAGGTGGCTGTGGTAGCAGCCGCCAAATCTGTTTTGCTAATGAGCATAGAAGTTCCCATTATAGCTGTGGGCTGTCAAAGGCTTTGCTCCTTCTGTCTGTCCTTCTGGATCACTTAAGTTTGTTTTTAATGTTTATTACAGAGAATTTTAGACATACTTAGGAATAGAGAGAATACAGTGTGAGCCTTCATATACACACTACCCAGGTGCAAGAATAAGTAACATGGGGCCGATCTTGCTTCCTCTCTGCCAGTGGTGCTCAGAGTGTGGTCCCCAGGCCAATAGCATCAGCATCACTTGGAAGTTGTTAGAAAGGCAGATTCCTGGGCCCCACCTAAGACTGAATCTGACACTCTGAAGGTGGGGCCAGTATCTGTATTTTAACAAGCCCTCCAGGTGATTCTGATGCAAATTCGAGTCTGAGAACCACTGCTTCATGTCTCCACCTGCTTCCATACTCCCTCCACATTATTTTCAAGCAGATGCCTGACATGTCATTTCATCTATAAATACTTCATGGTATATCTCCGAAAGACAAAGGATTTCTCTTTTGAAATCATAATATCTATCATCGCACACCTCCGAAAGCAAGAATAATTCCAGGTATCACCAAGTGTCCCGCCAGTGTTCACATTTCTCCAACTGTGCTGCGATGTCCTCTCATCTCCCATCCTTCCCCCACCTCCCGGGTCCCACGCTGGTGTCCTGTCTCTTTCTTCTTTCCTCTTTAACAATGTCCTTTTTTAAATTGGGATCCAAACTACTGTCTCTCTCATGTCTCTTTTAATCTATGGAGCTCTCCTCCATCTCTTCTTTGTACCTTCCCTGCAGTTTGTTGTTGCTGATGAAATCACGTTACTTGTCCTTTAGAATTTTCCCCAGTCTGGATGTTCTCGATGTACTCCCTATAGTGTAATTTAACTGATTTCTCTGTTGTATCCAGAGGCTTAAGAGATTCAGGGTCGGCGACCCTTCTTCCTACACGGTGTCGTGTACCGCTACCAGTGGGTACAGTGTCTGGCTGTCTCTCTGTTGTGACATTAGTGCCTTTCGTGCTCAATGCCTATGTGCATTCATTCAGCGTGAGGAGCAAAATGATGATATTCCTTCTTCATTTATTCATGGAATAGTTCATTAAGAGGAACTACTTCTTATCTACCATTGAGTTACCCTGGGCCAGAGTCTTTGTAGGACAAGCAAAATAAACCCTTGATTCTTTTCCCTTATTAATTAGTTTTTTTTAATGACTTGCTTCTTTATTATCCTCCAAAGAAGATCATTGAGATTTTTATCTTTTTAAAGTAACATTATGAACTCATGGATTAAACATATTTGATGGGTTTCTATCCATCGTAGTTTTAGCTTAGTGATGCCCAAATTGCCCATCTTTGGCTAGTGGGAGTTTAATCAGGTTGGCTTCTGAGTCCTTTGACAATTCCCAGTCTTTGAGGGCTGCCTCACCTTCTGGTATGACAAGATGTTCTAGGCTCATCTTGTTCATTTCCTGCCTTAGATAAGGAGCCAGGCATTTCTCCAAGGAACCCTGGTTCCATTTAGCATCTTAACATATTTTAAGATCACAATCTATATACTTAGCGGTGCTCTTTGCAATGAGTTGGGTTGACTTATTCTACACTACATACACAACAGCGTCAGAATCACAATATTAATGCTACCAGAAAGAGATTAAGATTTTTTTTCTAGTTCTTTTTGTCTTTAGGGTATATCCCATAAAGGATTCACAAATTATTATGTTTTACAGTCATTTAGAGTAGTTTCTCCAGTCTACCAACTAGATACCAAGTTAGCTTCATTTGTTTCATTTCACTTTTGATTCTCAAGGATTGCATTTCCTTTATATTTAATTTTGTTTTATAATTATGCAAAATATTTACATGGTTCAAAAGTCAAAACTACAAATATGCAAAGAAGTTTACCTCCTATTCCTGGGTCCTCAACCGCATTCCCTCTCTCCCTTCCACAGACACTTATTGTTTATCTTTTCTCTCATTTAAAAAAATTCTAACAAGTATATATGTATATTATTTTCCCTTCCTTTTTTAGATAAATGATAGCATACTGTGCACACTTTTCTCTGCCTTGCTTTTATCACTAAAAACTGTGACTCTGACGATTACTCCATTAGTAATATGTAGACATCATCCTTTTCCTTTTTACAGGTATTTTGTATCGCACTATGTGAATTTACCAAATTTGGGGTGACAGTTCCCTACTGGTGGGCATTTGGGTTGTTTCCAGTTGTTCGCTATATTAAATAATGTAGCAAAAGATAGATTGTGCTCATGCATTTTTCATATTTTGCCATTATATCTTCAGAGCAGATTTTAAAAGTGGATATGCTGGGTTAAAAGGCAAATGCATATGTAATTTTGCTAGCTCCAGCCAAATTCTCCTTCACAGGAATTGCACCAATTTGCTTTCCCACCAGCAATTTCTGAGAAAGTTTGTTTCCCCACAGCATGTGCTGCAGAATGTATTGGACATTTGCCCATCTGGTGGGTAAGATGCGGTTATCTCAGTGAAGCTTTGATTTGCACTTTTCTTCCTGTAGACACTTTTCTTCCTGTAAGGATATTTCCACACGTGAACCCATCCAGCATTGTCCCAATCAATGCCTGCCTATCTTTTCTCCAGCTAATTTAGATTCTGTTTCTGACACTAACAAGCAAGAACTCCTAAACACACACTACAGTCCTCAATGAGTTTTTTAGTTTGCGTGACTCTTACTAAGAGCAAACTGGAGTGTTTGTTCATATGGTTACGAGCTGTTTGTATTTCTTCTTCTATGATACCTCGCTTTGGTCTATTCATCACATGCCAAACACCTTCTCACTGCACGGCTTTTGTGCTTGGTGTTCCCTCTGCCTGGAACACTATTGCCCCATCTTAGCAGGGCTCACCCTTCCACAGCATTCAGCTCAAATGCCCCTCCTCAAGAGGCCTGCCCTGCTCTGCCTAGCTGAGTAGCATCCCTCTCACTGTCTCCTTGGCCTGCTTTATTTTTCTTCCAAGCACTTACCACTAAGGGATGCCATATATTTATTTGCATAGTTGCTATCTATCTCCCCCATGGGAATGCCAGCTGCACAAGGACAGGGATCCTTTGCTCAGCCCACTGCCATATCCCCAAGTACCCACGACAGGGCCTGCCGTGCAGTCAGAGCTCAGTGCACGTGTTGAATGAAGGAATAAATGAATGAGTGGAATTCCTGTGCTCTGAAAGCCAGCTGAGGACAGGTACTACTGAGGACTAAGTCTATAAAGTAAGTCCCTATAAAAGAGAGTGGACCTGAGAAGGGAGGTTGAGGCAAAGGAAGGTGACTCGGGCCATGGGGCCATGGAGATGGTGAGGTGGGGGCAGGGGAGGCCCGCGAGAAGTAAGAGCCATGCTGAGACTGGAGAAGGAAGGACACAAAATGCAATCCCCCTTCCTGCAATCTGCAGAAGGTCCACGCTGAAGGGCAGCTATAATGCCCCTGGGCAGACTCAGGGACTGACTTCATTCCTCACTGCCCAGTTAGCACCTACTTCTGCGGAGACCCCACAGATATCTCACTCACAGCTAATCCCTGAGTGGCACTCCTAAGAAGCCACTGTCATTTCTTGTCTGCCCTACCTTCCTCCCCAGGTCCAAGGGTCTTCTCCCTGCCTTGATTCATTCTTTTTTTTTTTTTTTTTTTTTTTGAGACAGAGTCTTACTCTGTTGCCCTGGCTAGAGTGAGTGCCGTGGCGTCAGCCTAGCTCACAGCAACCTCAAACTCCTGGGCTCAAGCAATCCTCCTGCCTCAGCCTCCCGAGTAGCTGGGACTACAGGCATGTGCCACCATGCCCGGTTAATTTTTTCTGTATATTTTTAGTTGTCCAGATGATTTCTTTCTATTTTGTTAGTAGAGATGGGGTCTCGCTCTTGCTCAGGCTGGTCTCGAA
>RJWJ010005393.1:0-40744 GCA_004363605.1 Indri indri
TCCTGGGTCAGGTCACAGTATGAGGTCCCCTCTCTTCTGAATATATCATCCCAGTAGTGGTAGCAGAGAGTACCCAACCTCCCCCAGCCCTCTGTAGTACAGACTTTGCAGCCTGCCTGGCTAACCCTCCCCAATGCACTAGATTACAGTATCAAATAGACCTGCAAGAGGGGAAAGGTGCAGACTCAGGTCCCTGAAGAGCAAAGGTAGACAATGCCTGCTCAGGAAGTTCATCGTTATAAGACTTGGGTTTCATGAAAGGCCAGCTAGTAGCACAGAACAGACATTAAGGGGTCACAGCAGAATACACAAGGCAAAAGAGTCAGTAGGAGGGGAACGGAGTTTGAAGGTGATCAGTGGAGAGTGCAGCATTCTCAGGCCTTGAGGTGCTGATTTCCTGGGAACAGTCAGCAGAAGGACAGAAAGCCTCCTGGGGGTCCTATGGGGGAAAGGACAACTTCTCTCAGGAGTTTTGGTGGGGGAAGAGCCACTTAGCTCTTATCTGGGTACACAGAAGGCAATGGCTCAGAAGAGAGACTGGTCTTCTGAGAAATCAAAAGGACATGGGAAGTGAAAGAGGTATCCAGGAACACCAGTAACAAGGAATGTAAAGCCCCCAGAAGACCTTCCCCATGGGATGAGGACTCAATTCCAGAGCAATGCCAGTTTTGAATAGACTGATACAGAGGGCCTTTCTCTGCTGACAGCTTTGGGAGTGATAGTCCCACCCAGACTGTTGAAGTTTGCTTAAGTGTTTCAACCAATCAGCAAACTTTATCCCAGCTCTTTGCTTCATGCTCCTGGAGTGGGAAATTTCATATTTAGTTGTGAATCAGAAGTATAAAGAGACTCCACACACTAATTCCTAGGGAAGAGAGTTCCTAAGAATCAGATAGAGTTATCTTTAAGTCAGGAGATGATGAGATACATGCTTAAGCAGCACAACTCAAAGAGGTGAAGACTTTACAGGTAATCCAATCTGCAGAAAATAATTGGACCCAACGTGGTTCACGTATTTCCTTTCTTAAATAGCTACTTTGTCCCTGTTCAATTTTTATCTACAAAGAAATTAAGTAAAGGAAATCAAGAATCACTACAAATGGTAATCCTGAATCACTAAGTAGTACTGTGTTTCCCAGGCTGAGAACTTAGGCTAAACCAGATGGATGGGGCTTGCGAAGCCCTTGAAAACATTCTGTGGAAGACAATAGTGAGAGAAAACGCCTAGGCCTGATCTGCCCAGCCTCTTATCACCAGCCCTCCCCCCACCTGGGCCTGGTTCACCAAGTGTTGATCAAAGAAACTGTACAACATGGTTCCTATGCTCTGAGACATTTCCTGCTTCCCTCACACACATGCTGTTATTTGGTGTGCATGCACATTTATCTACCAGCACACAAAGAGACAGCAGAAAGGTCACAAAGTGTTTTCAGGTTCACTTAAAAAAAAAAAAAAAAAAAAAAGGCAAAAACTGTGTAACTGGCAGCATTCCAATTTCCCATGTTCCCACCCCCGCCCCTCTACACAATAGAAGCTGCACGTATCAGAGAAAGCCTTCTATACTCAGGTCGGCCTCCCAGAATTATGGCCTATGCTGAGTTGAAGCAAGACCCAGCCCCTGGAACCACCAAGGGAAGAGAGTAGGCATGTGTTGCCTCTCAGAATACCCATTTACTTCAAAAGCCCATCTCTCCAGTGACTGATTTCAGTTTCCTGCTGGGATGGTTTCTGGATTCTCAGAGCCTGCAACAGTGATTTCCTAGAAGTGAATACAGAAGTATCTCTTTCCTCCAACACACCACACACACACACACACACACACACACACACACACACACACACACACACACACACACACACATCTCTGGGATCCCAGCTCCAGGGCCTGAGAGTAATCAGTAAAACCCAGGTTCCGAGTGTGTTCTGCACATTGGAGATCCAGACTAGCTCCCTCCTACTGCACCAGCCTCAGCCTAAGAGCCCACTCCAACTGAGTCCCTCCACCATCCATTCTTGGGATGCATCTGAAAGAGAAAGTACTGGTTGGAAATGCTATTTTTAAATTACCAAAATAATTTGCATAGCTAAATTGTAGATCTAAGGCTTCTATGAGTAGAAGAGTTAAGTGTCTGGCAGGGTGCTTATGACAACAGAGAAAGAAAGCTCCTTAAGTTCCACTTTTGGTGTTAGTGGACAACACAGAAACACACATGTACACACACACACACACCCCCATCAGACAGCTCCTTGTCTCTTCTCTGGGGATGATACCCCAGAGTCTACAAAGGCCCTCCAACAGTGGAAATGGGCTAGTCAGAAGAGCTATAGGAGCTACTACTGGGATGACCTGACTAAGCTGCCTCCTGGGCTGGGAAGAGACAGATGCAGCAGCTGCCCAGCCAGGAGGAAGCCATGGGTAGTGGTAAAGCTCTAAAGCCAGACAGGATTTGTTCATCATAAAGAACTGCCTGCAAAGTCTCAGGGGGAGGGGGCAGGACATGCCAATAGGAAGATTGCCAATGTTTATGCTTAAGGACTAGATGCCCCTTCTCTGGCATTGGCAACAAGAAAGGGGAGACCCAGAATGACTGCAGTGTTAAGACAAAAGCCAGACTTAAGGCTACTACAGAGGAACAGCTCCTCCATGCTCCTTTGAAAAAGATGGAGGCAGCAGACACAGGCCCACACTGATCACCTGATAGGCTGAGGAAGCCAAGACATTTCCTAACAAAAAATCAATAGTCCATTCCCTCAACCCAGCAGCCGCCTATCCATAACTAATCAGCATAGAGAGCCAGTTTCTAAGGTCATCCCAGGTGGACACAGCTCTAAATTTGGGGCCCCTTACTTCCCAATAGCAAACTCCATGATCCCAAGTTTCAATCTCTGTGGAATGAATCTCACTCCCCACTAACTACCCTGATCTTCCTGAGAGGCCATCTCTTAAAAACTTAGTTGTTTAAACCTCAGTCAAGCCTAACTCTCTTTCCCTTGTCAATGTACCATCTACCCAGGATTTTTTTTTTTTTTTTTTTAACCAGTAACTATGGGGACTAGGATATCTTAAAATGTCCCTTTCTATCTCCTACCCTCCTTACCCCTAACATCCCCTCCCCCTCAAAACAAAACAAAATAAGACACATGGAAAGTCCAGATAATAAATAATTGCCCATAGAAATAAATTAACATAGAGCTCTCCAACGGGGAAAAAAAGGAACAGGAAAGACTACCAGAATGGGCAGCTGGGGGCTCAGTTCCACCCTGGTGAAATGTCTTTTCCAGCCACAACTCCATGAGCTCTCACTCACACGCCGCAGTGCTTCTCCCTCCCAGCCTCTGCACACAGACAACTCCCACCCTGGAAAGGGAGATCTGCTTAGAGACAGCCACTGGGGTAAGAGACAGAGGTTGGTAATGCCCATTTTTTTTCATGATTTCCCCCAAATTCTAAAAACAAATGTGGCTCTGCAAACCAGGGACTTGAGTTAGCTGGGCCTTCTCTTCACCCAACTAGAAGGAAACTTGTGATTTCCATGGCTCTCCTCCTGGGCTCACCCTGATGTTCACACTAATAGTTGCCATGAACCACTACACTCTGATTTCCATTTTTAAAAAGGTAAATTCATTTTTCAATTCCCCTTTAGTTCCTCCCTCCCTCCCCTTCCCTCCCACCTTCACCCCTGCTCTGCTACATACATATACATACACACATAAACATACACACACACACTCACAAACACACATACCTGGTCTGTTTCCTTCCCACCCCCTAAAAAGACCCCACTTCACATGGGATCTCAGTCTGCTCCCCCTGCCCACCCTCCATCTCTCACTCACCCTACCTCCCTTCCCTCCCCTCCCCAGGCCAAGCTAAGTCACCCAGTAAGGCAGCTCTCTTGGGAGAGAATGTTCCCAAAGACAGAAATGGGATGTGAATTTCTACACTCAGATGGGCAAGCAAGCAAGCAGACAGCATAAGCAAGGCAGGAAGGAAGAGAGGCAGACTGCCCTGCCCCTCCATCCCTGTTTTGGGTCCCTGATTTCTCACTATTGCTGCTCTCTTGGATTTTTTTTTTTTTTTTTTTTTTTTTGCCTCTTGTTCAACAGCAACAGAGCCCTGCCACCATGGCCAACCTCTCTTCTTTGTATTCTTCCTTTTCCCTCCTGCCAAGTGCCCTATTCTCAGAAAGCCCAAATCACTGCCTTCCAGCTTGGCGGGCAACCTGCTGAGCCCCCCAAGTGAGGTGGGGGAGGGGCTCCCCAGCTATTTCCCAGTGACCTCTATCACATCATCGTCCTTATCTTCATCCTCATTGGAGCTGAACCCCACCTCGGCAACCTCATGAGAGTCAAATGGAGGCACCTGGGACCGCAGGAGGCCACCAGCTTGGTAGCCTGCATGTGGGGACATGTAGCCTGGGTAGATAGACATGCCCCGAGAAAGATTGCTGGACAAGACAGGGGAAGGAAAAGGCGCAAACATCCTTGGCTCGGACAGGAGTGGCTGTGAGAATGGGAGTGAATAGCTGGGTAGTATCCCTGGCACAGAGGGGTTGAGCATGAAGGAGGGATTGCTGGCAGTGACTGAGGTAGCCGTGGAAGAGGAACTGACGGGGCCTGCTGGCACCAGAGGGTCAGTAGTCACTGGAAACACCAGGCGGGCATCTGCCAGCAAATTGGACAGCTGGTAGTAGGAGGGGGTACTGCCCATAAACAGGGAGTTCTCCCCAGCCTGGGAGGTGAAGGGTGGGGTGAGGTTATGATTTAAGGAGACGGGTGGCATGGCGAACCCGCCAGAGACTGGATACCCGTGTTCATACGGCTGCACGGGGACTGGCAGATGGCCCTTCCTGGACCGCCGGCGGGCTGACTCCTGGGCAGCAGGCGGTGTGGCCAACTTTCGCTTGTGGCCCCGTAAGTCCAGCACTGGGTGCCTATCACCACAGGGCGGGCCAGTCACCAAGAGGGAACTATTGAGGCAATGACCCCCAAGTCGAGGCTCAGTCCCAAGAGCTGTCCCAGGAACAGCACTGCTGTCCACAAGTTGGGCCGGGGGGCCAGGCAGGGCGGCATTGGTGCTTGGGGAGCTTTGATGGGATTCCCGGGCAGCAGCCACATCTGCATACTGCTGGAGCTCACTGATGATCTCTGGGCTGTCAGGAGAGACGGGCCTGGCCAGCCCCTCAGGGTCAGGGGCTTTGGGTGATGAGGCACTGTGTCTGCCGTTGCTTGTGGACTCACGAGAAGGCCCCTGGGAACCTGGGGACAAAATGTAGGCAACTGAGAACCAGAATGGCCAGGGAGAGAATAAGGGTAAAGGGGAAAATTCCATTTAAAAAAAATCCTGTCCCGTGGTCCCCAAAATTCTAATAGTTCAATGTCTAAACAACATTACCCAGTCAACCTTTCCCAGTCACAAAGAAATTCTTTCATCCCCCAAACGAATCTATCCATGACAAATCATGTGACTCTTCTATACCCCAGCTGATTCTACTCTACCAAAGTGAATTCTGTGAGATAATGGATACGACACACTTAAGAGATCATTCTTAAAACTAGTCAGACTTTGAGGGTAAGAGACAGTTAGTAATCAGGGTGGAAAAAGAGGAAAATGAAGGTAAAAAAGCAGTTCATTCTGGTTTAAAAACAAAACAGGTTGAGCACAGTGGCTCACGCCTGTAATCCCCAACACTCTGGGAGGCAGAGGCAGGAGGATCGCTTGAGGCCAGGAGATCAAGATCAGCCTGGGCAACACAGCCAGACCCTGTCTCTATAAAAAAAAAAACAACTAGCCAGGTGTAGTGGCATACGCCTATAGTCTCAACTACTTGGCAGGCTGAGGCAGGAAGAACGGTTGAGCCCAGGAGTTTGAGGTTACAGTGAGCTATGATCATGCCACTGCACTCCATCCAGCCTGGGTGACAGAATGAGACCCTGTCACTAAAAAAAAAAAAAAAAATTAAAATGAAGTAAATAAGTAAATAAAAACAAAATTCATAGTTATGAAAAACAACTGGAACAACTGGGAAATCTGAATATGGCCTGAATACTAGATAATATTATGGAATTGTTGTTAACTATTTTTTTGAGCATAATAATGGTGAGAATAAGGAAGAGAATGTCCTTAATCTTAAAATGCATGTTCAAGTATTTAGGGATAAAATGACATGACGTCTTCAACTTACAAATGACTCAAGTAATAGAAAGAGAAGGAGAGACAGAAGGTTTCTGAAAACTAACAATCATTGGATCTAGGTACAGGGTACTATTCTTCCAACTTGTATGTATGAAAATTTAAAATTTCCACAATACAAAGCTGGGAACGAGCAGTCTAGCTCTCATATCTAAGCGGTGGGAGCAGAAAAGAGAACCACTCCCACTGAGGAGAACTTGCCAAGAGTTCCTAACATTGTTAATGTGCCACATATATAGCCTTTCACCTGGCAATCCCACATCTGGGAATGTATCCTATAGATATACCCACACAACTATGAAAAAGCAGTGTCAGCACTGGTAGAGTGAAATCATCTAAATGTATAGTGACAGGAAACTAGGTAATACATTGTGTTATACCCTGTCCTATGCAAGCCTTTAATGAGGCATATCTAGGAGGCATGACAAGGAATGAGCTAATAATGGTAAGTGAAAAAAGGAGTAAATAGCATATTGTAGTACATTAGCATTTGTTTTAAAAATACAAAGAAAATTTATATACATATATTATTTATATACATATATTTTTATACATACACTCACACAACCCTGTAACATGTATAGAATATCTCTGAAAAAACAAATGAGAGTAGTACCTCCAGGGAGGAGCGATGGATGGCTGGGGGCATGGTGAGAGAAAAACATATTTTTCACTTTACCTCTTTTTTTTTACCTTTTGAATTGTGAACCACATACACATTATCTATTCAAAAAATAAGTTGATTACAAACCAAACCAAACCAATCCAATGTTGCGTAGGTCAACGGAAAGCATAAACCACCACACCTGAGGCCGCCATCCGACCATCTTCAGGGGCCTTTGGTTTGCCAGTGGCCCGGACAGCAAAGATCCGCCCATCACTGGTGCGAATGTACGTCCCTAAGAACAGGTATGAGGAAGACTGTTAGAAGCAGTCAGCAGCAATACAGCCAACCCTGGGAAACTCTGGACCTAGGCACCATGGGCTTGGAAATAGCTATAAAATTAGGTCTCATACAGTCTCTCAAGAGCCCTGAAATTAGGAATAGGGTGACTGAGCTATGGACCCATGATTATTTATTTACTCCACAAACATTGATTACGTGACTACCAGGTACCAGGCACTGTTCTAAACAATGGAGTACACAAGACAGAAAAAGACCCTGTCTAACGGAGCTTAACCTATCTATAGAAGGGGAGAGAGACAATTACACCAGAAAATATCCAGAAGGTTTAAATGCAAAGAAGAAAACAAATAGGGTCTGTCAAAAAGAATAAGCTGGCACCCTATGCACCCAGGTACTCTGGCCCAGGTCCTCCTCTTGATCTGAGAGGAAGGAGCCTTATTGGCTCAATATCCTCTCTCTCCAGCCAGGAATAATTCAAGAAAGATCTTTCTTGAATTTCTATTCCTACAAGGCACTAATCTATCTTTTCTTTGGTCAATCTCCTGTAATGTTGGGGCTGCCTCTAGGCCAGGAGTTGGCAAACTTTTTTTTTTAAAGAGCCAGATAGTAAATATTTTTGGCTTTATAAGCAATAAGGTCTCTGCTGCAACTCCTCAACTCTGCTGCTATAACACGAAAAACAACTAGGCATGGCTGTGTTCCAGTAAATCTTTATGGACAATGAAACAGCTAGGCATGGCTGTACTCCAATCAATCTTTATAATGGACATATAATTTTCACATGTTACACAATATTACTCTTTTGATTTTTTTTTCAACCGAGAATATAAAACCCATTCTTAACTTGCAGGTACTATAACAGGCAGCAGGCTAGATCTGGCTCATGGATACGAAGAGCCCAGTAAAAGGGGCTAGATTCTAGGCTAGGAAGAAGCCAGCAAGGGAGCTGGGTACAGTCTTCTTTATGTGTCCATTTCATAGTACTTTCTCCCTGACCCTAAAGGTACTCTAACCCAACAGAGGCTAAAGCAAAATCTCCTTACTGAGACTTTGTGGGGCCTCAAAGGAGCCTCACACAGTGATAGGGCTTAGTTAAAGGTTAATATGAAAAACAGTATCTCAACACTATTTAGCCTCAATTTTTTATTCCAGCAATTCATCTCTCTCTGTAAGGGGGCCAGAGGCAGATGTAGACTTTTTAAATTACCACATTTAAAAATTTTATCATGTAACCCTTGTATACTAATTCACCCACACAATACATTTCCTAGCCAGGGATCCTCACCCTGTTCCAACCAAGTAGGTAAAGATGACACAATAACATACATGCTAGCTTATAATTCATTCCATAGCTCTTTCCCTCCAGTTTTGGTCTCCCTATATCTACCTATCCCCATCTCAAATTTCTCCATAAAAATGATGGCAAGATATAGAAATGTAGGGATCCTAAATTCCCTCCTTTTAAACCATTGACTGATATCCTTTGGGCTCAACCCAACTCTGCTAAGCTCCTAGAAATGCCATTTTTTCATTCTTCCCCCAAATGTGACATTCTTATGGGATGATTCCTATGCCCCCTCTAGCTCAAGCCATATGCATTTATTCTGCTTCCCAGCCCAGCACTCTCAACCAAAGGCAGGGGATGGGTCCCTTGGTCAGACTCTCACCTTTTGTCCCGCGGATGATGTGGATGCTCTCACCAGCATTAATTCTTGCCTGTACATCTGTGGAGCTGTTGAGTCCAGGGATAACAATATCTAGGGAAAATACAGTTCTCAAATTTAGATTATACAGGACCTGACTGAAGCAGGGAAAGAAAATTCAAAGTCCCATGTCCATCCCACTTCCTCACTGGCTTCTCTAAAGCCTCTCAGTGGAACAGAGGTCTAGAACCAAGGAAAGTAAAGCAAGCAGGACCTTTCACAATTGTCTAAACAAAGAATACTATGAACACCAGAACCTTTTTAGAAATAAGATCATCTTTCAATTTCCCTTGATTTAATTAGAAATACATAGTCTTGGGTTTGGAAAAAGTTTTAGTTCAAATGGTTATTTCTATGTTTTTTCCTCCTCCTCCCTAAACTATTTGCACATATCTGGTCCACATCACTATGGGCTCTAAAAGTGGCCTCGACTTCTTCCTTGCTGGTATTACCCCACAGCTGGAGAAGAGTATTTTCTTTTTCCTTTTTTTCTTAAGAGACACCCAGACTGGTGTGTAGTGGCACAATCATAGCTCACTGCAGCCTAAAACTCCTGGGCTTAAGTGATCCTCCTATCTCAGCCTCTTGAATAGCTAAGACTACAGGCACACGCCATTACGTCCAGCTAATTTTTTGGTAGAGATGGTGTCTTGCTATGTCACCCAGGCTGGTCTTGAACTCCTAGCCTCAAGTGACCCTCCCGCCTCACAATGACAGGCGTGAGCCACCGTGCCTAGCCAAGAAGAGCATTTTCAAGAATCAAGAAGAGTATTTTCACGGATTACAAAGGGCTCTCTTTTCATTTGTTTCAAATTTTTTACAACAGACATGTATTATTTTCATTATTAGAAAAATCAATTAAGACATTTTCATTAAAATTTATATATCATGAATATTTCTAAATAATAAGATAAAAAAACCAGAATCATGAAATGCTTTCCTTCCTAATCACCCTGAATCACAGAACCAACCCCAGGTGGTCACTGGCTCACCATACTCAACCTATATCAAACTCACAAAGAAGCAAGCAGCAATTCAGGTCTTCTGATTATGTAGGGAGGTTGATGGCTGTCCTTTACACCCAGCTGACTCGATAATTAGGCAAGGCTCAGCACATTCACACCTCTGTGAGAACTTACGAGATCAAACCTATATTCCAGTGGCATTTCCACAATCCCTGCAGTGCTCAGAGTCTATCCCACCTATAACACTTGAAAAAGCCAGTTCTGTGTTGTTGTTCTTAAGATATTTTACTAGAATGCAAATCTCTCAAGATCAGGAACCACTGTCTTCTCTATTTTTACCTACAGTGCCAAGTGTAGTAAGGCCTAAAATACAAAGGTTTCGAATGAACAAAGTAACTTTAAAAGGGATAGTTCCCCTGGAATAGACCCGGGAATTCCCACCTGTTGTGGTGACCACCTTCTGCACGAGGACTCCTGCTCGCTGCAAGTAGTTGATTGGGAAGTTCATGGATGGATTTGTGCTGGAGGCAGAACTTACACTGCCTCCCAGTGGGACATGCCGGGGCATCATGGGGATGGGGGTGGACTGTACAGGACGAACACTGGCCACAGGCTTTTCATCACCCTTCAGAGTTGGCTGCCTGTGAGAGAAAGACAAGCGTACAAAGAGAGTTCAGCAGAACAGCTCTTACTTACCTTTCTCCAAAGGCTGCAGAGCCTCTCTGCCCCATTCTACACCCTCACTGGCTGCTCAGAGAAGGATCAGAGGAAACTGCAGGGTCTGGTTAGTTCAAAAGGAGACTAGAGACAGACTGACATAGAGTGGCAGAGAAAGAAGCAGAGGGATAAAGCCTATCAGCATCTAATAAGAATCAGATGTCGATGGAATAACTTTCTAGAGATGTGAGGAAACATCTCCTCCTCTAGAATTTGAACTATCTATATTAGGAGTCGGTCCTTGAAGGGAAGTTAGGAAGTTATCGAGATACAATAAGAAAGGAAACATTCACCAGACCACAGTGTATACTAAGTTGAAGACCAATGGATAGAATTTTCCCCACTCACCCAAGAGAAAAGAGCCATGTGATGCCACATGTTTATGTGATCTTGAGTGATAGTCTGTCCCAACTTTAACCATCTTTATTCTCTCTCTCTCTCTCTCTCTCTCTCTCTCTGAAACCTCAAGTCTCAGTAAGTAAGACAGATACCTTTCTTTCCTCCGTATTGGGCCAGTCTCCAAAGTGCCCCTTTTGTCATGACTGTCACAAAAACAGCAGCAGCCAAAGCACTGTACACAAAAGCCAAGCTCCTAAATGACACAGTACCACAGTCAGCCTGAGCACTGGCTGTGCATCCCTACCAACATGCCAAAATGTTACCCCATGGTCAATGATGCATTCTTTACTGTTCACCTTTCAAATGGACATTAGTACTTTGAGAAAGCTACTCCTGATTTAAGATTTTTGAAAAAAAGTCCCTGTCTATAAGCTGTCTGACGTCTGCATCTTTGGTCTTTGGGCCTGGGAAAGAAACCTCCTTGGACTGGCATGTTCTTCCTTGTTTGACTGAAGACTGGTGTTAAAGAATACTTTAGGCCGGGCGCGGTGGCTCACGCCTGTAATCCTAGCACTCTGGGAGGCCGAGGCGGGCGGATTGTTTGAGCTCAGGAGTTCGAGACCAGCCTGAGCAAGAGCGAGACCCCGTCTCTACTAAAAATAGAAAGAAATTAATCGGACAACTAAAAACATACAGAAAAAATTAGCCGGGCATGGTGGCGCATGCCTGTAGTCCCAGCTACTCAGGAGGCTGAGGCAGAAGGATCGCTTGAGCCCAGGAGTTTGAGGTTGCTGTGAGCTAGGCTGACACCATGGCACTCTAGCCCGGGCAAAAGAGTGAGACTGTGTCTCAAAAAAAAAAAAAAAAAAAAAAAAAAGAATACTTTAACTAACGTCACTCTGCTATTGGAGCCAGTCTGTATGACTCCTCAATCACACTGTTCTCGGGTTGCTATAAGCCCCTTTGAGAAGCCCCCTGGTCCCTACAGACCCCCAAGTTCCTAGATAGGCCAGACAGCACATGTCTGGGGCCCATTTCCTCAAGGTATTCCCAGGGTGGCCTGGCAGGAGTTAGAGGCCCTGGTCAAACATCAGTGAGACTCCTTCCTGGATCAAAAATCAGAAGGGTCCCAGCCTGACACTCTACAGAAACTAAGACTAGGAGTGTGGGTGGGAAGTCCTCCTTACATGAACCCAGACAGGATTAGTAATCAGCAGGATCGTGTATGGCTCATCAAATGCTGTGAAATGCTGGTGCCTCCATAGGGCTGGAACTAAGCCAGAAACAGAGCTGACATCTCCTCACAGCCCAACCTGGACCATTTGTTATGTCTTCTCCCCACATGGCTTTTCTCCCACTGGGTTTAGGCTTAGTCTACTCCTGCTGTTATACAGAAAAAGCCCAAAAACAAGAAAGAAGGGGTGGAGAACAAAAGAGAAGAATCTTCCCAAGCAATAGCACCTTGGAAAATGACAGAAATTAAAAGTCTGAAGGCTTTGAAAGAGAGTGACTTTCTATTTGAAAGTATCTTCAATTTGCTACACAAAAAGTAACAAATTTACTCATTAAAAAAAATCAATGTTTCACATAAAATCTTACGTGGTTTCATTTCCTTTAGAGCCTCATTTGGCAAGTTTTTTTTTTACATGAGAATCTTAATGAGAAAAAGTTTTAAATCTGTTCCCCTCAGATAAAATAATTTTTATTAATCCAAGAAAATCAAACAATTAAGATATGCAAATCACTCAATCGGGCAGTGAATCTGGTTAATAAGTGGGAGGGTGAGGGTTGTGAAGCACTGTCATGAAATGAAAAAAAAATTAAACATAGATAACTGTTCTGTAACATCTTACAAAGAGCCTCTCTCTCTCTGCTTAGCAGTTGGCTTCTACCCTGCTCATATTCTGAACAGTTCTACAAGTTGTACTCAGGAAAGGGATTTTTTTGCTCAAGATCATGGCATAGACACAAAATGAAATCTTATTAGGAGCAGCAGAATTTGCTGACTACAATCCAAGACCCAGAGAGAACATGGCCTTTACCCTTGAACATCATTGCTAAGTAAGGTCTAGGACCACGGTGCTAGGGGTAGGATGTACCTGTGAGGAAGGACTGGGCCTCTGGGTTTTGGGAAGTTGTAACCTCCATCCCCACCCAGGGGCCCAGAAGGACCTTCCTGAGTCACAAGGCCAGCAGGTCACTTTTTCAGCCTGGGCAGTCAAAACCAGAGCCACTTAAAACACCAGAGCTGAACAGCTTTGGAATCTCACCCTAGAGCAGAACCTGTCAGTTCATAGCAGCCAAGGAGCAAGTTGTAGGATCTTTCTTCATCTGAAACAGAAACCAGCTGAAAGGCACTTAGGCCTAGTCCAGCAGTGGAACCTCTCCTTTCAGCAACTCACCAGTTTCTCTGACTGAAGGCAGGGATGCTGGTCAGACTCTGGTCACTGGCAGGGTAATACTGCGCATATGACGGGCGGGTATAGGGGACTGATGTGCGTTTGTCTTCCTCATAGCTTTTCTTTGCTGCTTTTTTCTCAGCCTTGGTCAGCTTGTGATCCTTTCGGTTGAGGAGCAATGACTCATGCTCAAAAGGCTCCTGGGGACACAGAAGGATATCGATTTAATTACTAGTCTTTGTGCCAAAATGACTGAAATACAATGAGCCTTACTTTGAAATCGAGAAAGGGCTGCCTGTCTCCAGCATTAGTGAAGAGTCTGCTTACAGACACACAGGCAGATTTACTATCTTTCTGTCAAGAGTAAAATTAATGAGTGGGTGTGGTGACACACGCCTATAGTCCCAGCTACTTTAGGAGGCTGAGGCAGGAGGATCACTTTGAGCCCAGGAGTTGGAGGTTACAGTGAGCTATGATGACACCACAGCACTCCAGCCTGGGTGAAAAAGCTCAAAAAAAAAAAAAAAAAAAAAGAGTATAATTCACAACTCTAACCTACTACCAGCTTTAGACACCTAAGCCTGCCTTCCATGTCAAAAGATTGGGGGAGTTCAGAGAATTAACAAATTATATTTTCAGAACTTTTCCCATCTCTTTCTGCTAGGAAAACTCACACTGGCCAAACGATTCCACATGGCTGAGTTTAGCACTCCTAGGACTGGACTAGGGATGGGAATAGGTGTTTGCGGGTGGGACGGGGTAATGAGTGGGGCAAGAAAAGAACCACTTCAGTCCAAGTTGTCTGTATGAAATGCCACCTCAGATGAAGAAAACAAACTTGCCAAACAAACCTCCCTTGACAGAGACTGCCACACCGGGGACTGCGTGCATACCAGGTTCTTACCTTGGTGATGAGGTGAGGGTACTTTAGACAGGCAAGTTGCAGGACTGATTCCTTGATCCCCTTTATGTTCAAGGATACTTGGGGAGCTGGCTCCTTCTCAACAAAGTGCAGTAGGTTTTCTACCTCCTTCCGGGTAAAGTTCAGCATTGGATTTAGATCATCTACCACCCGATCTAGAAGGGTGAAAACATGGAGAAAGTTAGCACGTGGCAAAGACTATAAAAACACTACTACAAAAGCCAGTAGAGAGAAGGGAAGTTGTGAGTGGCATAACTCTCATTAATAACAAAAAGTCATCCCATATCTGAACATCAAAGACCAGGTCTGAGGCCCTGGTGAAATGGAAACATCATACAAGAAAAACTTGCATAAATAGCTTGGCTGTTACCATTAAACCCACCTCAACAAGTTGAGGTCTATCATCTTTAGCAATGATTTAAATCAGAATGAGATGAGAGGAAATGTTGGTTTTCTATGATTTCAAAAGCTTGCTTGTGTTCCCACATCCTGCTTCTTTCTCCTCTCCCACCCTTGACACTATAAGGATGGTAGCCTGTGTAGATGTGCCTCTCCTGAGCCTGGAAGATGGCTCACCTGACATGCCCTGCTTGGAAATCTGACGGTCATAGATCTTCTTTTCGAGGGTGTAATCAGCCACAAGGCGATAGATGTGACAGGGTTTTTTCTGGCCATAACGGTATACCCGACATACTGCCTGGGCATCATGGCAAGGGTTCCAGGAAGCATCAAAGACCACTACTCGATTGGCACCAATCAAATTCACACCCAAGCATCCGGCCCTTTAAAACACAAGCCAACAATCATAGAGCCTTTAGTCTTACAGATAGTTTTCAAATCGGTTTGCCCTCTGTGACTCCTACCCCAATATTACTCTTTGTCCTAAGCACAACATACTTGAGGATTTTGCTGTCCTGCTGATAAACAGTGCATTCCTCAAGCACTGAAAAGCGTGCCCGAAATCCGACATGGAAGTGTTTATCAGCTCAGAATGAAAACCTACTCTCCATCCCTCTGTAACAAGTAGGATCCCCACATCCTTGCTCTAGACTGATGTTCCTTGGTGAGGGAAATCTTCTGTACACAGATGTTTCTGGTGTTTTTAGACTAACAGCTTAGGAGAATGACCAGTTTATACCCTGCCAAGGGCTTTCTGATGGCAGAAGGCAGCACAGCCTTCAAAGCTGCTTGGCATGAGACAATGCCATCAGGCTTTTACAGTTACATTGCACTTTCTACTTTTTTTAAAGCACTTTCACATCATCATATCATCTAAGCCTCAGAACACTCCTGAGAGAAAAGCTAATTATTACACAACAGTAGTTAATGAAGGTCAAAGAACTCTGGCACTATCACGACTGCCTTGCTAACACAACTTCCTTTTGGAGTCCCCTCTCTGATGTCATAAACAAGTCGCAAATCTGAGCAGATCTCATCTGATGGAACTTGGATGAGCCTTTGGGGTACCTGCCCATGTGGCCAATTGCCTGAACATCCACCCCTTTAATCTCCCGTCTCAGGATCAATTCACCTTGTGGAGAGAAGGAACAGCCAGGTGGTGAGGTTGCTGGGATCATTGAACTGATTAATGAGCCGCTCCCTCTCAAAGGCAGGGGTGCTACCATCTAGCCCTAGGAAGGAAGGAAAACCACAAAAAGTGGATGATGAGAGCAAGGGTACACAGCAAAATCACTGGGCAAAAGTGTTTTAAAAACAAAATAAAACAAACAGAACTACTACAGTGCTCAGTTCCCACCCACTGGACATACCATGAGTCTACAGTGAGGCCCAGGCATCTATAATTTGAAAATACCCCCAGGTGATTCTCGCATGCAACACAGATTATAAACTACATTTCTCCCCATCTCAGGTCAATTCTAAGGCCAAGGTTCTTAAACTTTAGAATGCACAAGAATCACCTAGAGAACTTGAAAAACACTGGCTCAAGGTAACCTCTCTGACTCAGCCCTGTGAGTCCTGCTGAGTGCAGAAAGACTAAAGGTTTTGTGTTTTGATATGGGTGATACCTGTCCTCCAGGAATCTGCATTTTTAACAAGTTCCTGAGGCTAAGCACTTGTTATAAGGAAACATAAAAGAAATACATCTGGAGCAGTGCTATGGGACTCAAATGAAAGCAGGGGAGCTCAGAAGAGAAAAAAATTATAGTTCAGAGGAGTGGGCACTATTTTGTCACCTTGGGTAAAGGGCAAAGCTAAGGGTAGGAAATACCACATGGAGAACTAAATTAATACAGCTGGGGGAAACAACAGTTTAATTGCCAGATATTGGGGTTCTCAATTAGGACCCTAGCTTACCTTTCCAATCTGAGTTCCCACAGTTTCCAAGCAAAGTTCACCACTGACTCACTGGGCAAGCCTACATAGTAAACACAAGCTCTGGGCCAGACCTTATGCTGGGGGTCTTCTCTATACCCCCTCAACCTTCGTTTCTCTAAATCCTTCCTTTAGACCAGTGGTTCTCAATAAGGGTGATTTCTCCACCCTAGCACTCTCCAGGAGACATCTGGCAATGACAGGAGATATTTTTGATTGTCAAAACTAGGGGATGTGGCCAGGCACGGGGGCTCACACCTGTAATCCTAGCACTCTGGGAGGCCAAGGCGGGAGGATCATTTGAACTCAGGAGTTAGAGACCAGCCTGAGCAAGAACGAGACCCCGTCTCTACTAAAATTAGAAAGAAATTGGCTGGACAACTAAAAACATATAGAAAAAATTAGCCAGGCATGGTGGCGCATGCCTGTAGTCCCAGCTACCTGGGAGGCTGAGGCAGAAGGATTGCTTGAGCCCAGGAGTTTGAGGTTGCCGTGAGCTACGCTGACACCACAGCACTCTAGCCCGGGCAACGGAGCAAGACTGTCTTAAAAAAAAACAAAACAAAACTAGGGGATGCTATTGCCATCTAGTGAGTAGAGATCAGAGATGCTGCTAAACATCCTACAATACACAGGACAGCCCCCTACAACAAAGAATTATCTGGCCCAAATGTCAACAGTGCTGAGGCCAGTATTTCTCAATTTTTTTTCATTACCATGCCCCAAAGGAGCCTTTTTAGACATTTTCCCCAATCCTACCATGTCTTTCACAAAATTTTAATACCACAGATATATCGTATATCTATTTATGTACTATATGTATATCTCTGACTTATACACTTAAAAAGTTAAGTTTTCTTCACACCCCTCACCCAAAAAAGCCATTTTCATCCCCTTACAGGTATTATCTCCCACACAGAGAATGCATGATCTAGGCTTGTATTCACTGTGTTCCTCTGCCTAGAGTGATCTTCGGCTACACTAGCTGTGTATATTCAAATTCTCCCCATCTTTTCAAGAAGCCTTCTCCCTCCCTCCTCTCCACAGTGATTCTATCCTCCTTAGAACCCCAGTCAGGGCGCTCACTCAGTGTTACTTTGTATTTGTCCTTGAGTTGTCACATCTCAGATGAAGACAAGGCCTACATCTTCTACTTCTCTACACTCCTTCTATCTCTCCCAAGCCCCCAGCCCCTAGGACAGTGCCTCATACATAACAGCTGGCTCTTAGGATCCTCCCTCTGCTCTTTGGCTAACACAGACATTGCTATGCATTTGATGGAGAGTGGAGCCGGAAAAAAGAAAAAGAAAGAGAAGGAAAGGAAACCCTTGAACGGACCTCGTCAAATCTCCAGAAACAAAGCAGCAATAAACTCACGGAAGTAGCTGATATTTCGAACCCACTTCTGTGCTCCTTGCCCCTCCGCACCAGGCAGACAGGGCATTTCTCGTTTTTCTAGGAACTCCTCAATGAGAGCCAAGGTAGAAAGGCTTTGGCTGAAAGGGAAAACATTTGGTTCAGATGGCTCCCAGACCCAAGGGAACCTTGTTCCCAATAGTTTCACACTCTTGTGCAACCTTCTGACAGTAGGAGCTCCCACAACCTACCCGCTATAAGAGCAAGAACAACCAAGGGTATTCTCCCTAACGCATAATGGGAGCAGAGTCATCCACATACTTATTACCACCATCACACTGAAAAAATACTCTCTCTATTCTTTACTTCTTCAATTGAAAATTTCTGGGGTTTAGTTCAATGCATTGTAACAAACAGCATTCAGCATTAAAAACCAACACCATATGAATATACATTAGATCTGATTATGGACCAATCTTTATGGGTCTTACAAGAGAGACAAAATCACTCGGCTGCTTCCAAAATATGTGGAGAGCCAGTCTGCTCAGAAGTGATCCATAAAATTAGGAGAGCACTAAACTCTTGCCAAGTTAGAATCACTGATGTCCTCTCAAAGTATGTCACATGTGGAGGCTCTCACTGAGGCTCCCGAGCTAGGCTCCCTGCCACTTGGCTCTCCTTGGGGCATAATCTGGTTAGAACAAAAAAGAAGTAATCTACTGTGTGTGTTTTCGTAGGGAGTCAGACTTTGATGAGACTCAAAAGCTTCAGCCAGAATGAGAATGTGACTCTGGAACAAATCACATCACTTATTTGGTCTTATAAAAAATAAAAAGTTGGGGAGGGACAGAAACAGATTAGACCAAGAGTCACCAGACATTTTCTGTAAAGGGCCAGATAGCAAATATTTTAGGCTTTGTAAACCACATACATATACTCTGCATATTCTTTGTATTTTTTTACAACCTTTCAAAGATGTTAAAACTATTCTTAGCTCTCAGAGTGAACAAAAACAGGCCACGGTTTGAAGGATTAGACTATTATCTCCAGTGTTAGCCTAGAGTTTTCAATTGTTCTCTCTGGAGAAATCACACTGGGCAAAGAAAGAAACTCCGAGAGAGAGAAAGAAAATTTAAGAGGGTCCCCACAATAAGCACTGGTTGTAGAGGCATGGAAAGGGGGCTGGTGTGGCTCTTAGTCTTGCTCTGCAGGGGCAGTGTCACCCCTTACCACAAACACATAGCCTCAAATGGGAATTCTCTTCCTACCTAAACACGAGGATCTTGTCCCCAAGCTTCACACTTTCCTCAATCAGGTGGAAAAGCAGTACCATCTTGGGAGAGTTCTCTAAGACTCCAGTTTGGTAATTAGTCAGAAGGTCCTTGGCCTGCAAGAGAGAAATGAGGCAGCTTGGAGCAGGTCCAAGGCCAGATCATTAGAAATAAAATTTCTCTCCCTCCAAGGCAGTAGCTCACTGGCCTCATTCATACCCCCTGCAGAGACTTTGGCAGTGTAGTACACTCTTACTCTCTCCACAGGTAGGCCTTGCACCATCCCGTCTCAGCAGTTTATGGCTACTGAGAATGATCTTCTTGACTCACCCATTCATACGTGACGATGTTGTTGCCTCGCTCCTGGAAAGGGTTGAAGCCAACCCCCTGTAGGAACTTGCTATTGGTTGCCTCTCCCATTGAAGAAGCCAAGGTGCTATCCTCCCCCTTGCCTTTTGTTCCCTGTGGTGGGCAGCGGGCACTGGTCCCCGCTGAGCCAAGCTCTTCCACGTCTAGGTCCTGCTCATTGGCCAGGCTCTCCTTCTGAAGGGCTTCATACAGCACATCAGGGTGATTCCAGATCTGAGGTCCAAAGGAGAGGGGGCACAGGACAAGAATACTCCAAGAGTGTCCCAGGGAGTCTGAAAACATGCACTTACTCAAACACACACCTCCCGAAGCACACACTATTCACTACACAAGGAGCCCTTCACAGTAAAAGAGCCTGCATATTAGCTTTCACTACCAGCTCTGATCACCATGACATATGAATGGTAGAGTTCATACCAGGAGTCATGCAAATGTATTTGGTACATAACCAAAAAGGCTGTATCACAAGCCTTGTGTTCTTATTGAAAAAAGAGTAAGAATGTTCCGTTTTTCACTGTGTGGCTATAGTCAGCTACTGTATGAAACTATGAAACAAAACTAATATCTTCCTATAGACAAAATGTATCTGACTTATAGATAATCAATCATATGTCATTTCAGGGACTATTCTTAGCAAGAGTTGAGAACTCCCAGGAAAAGGGAGGGAAGGAGGAGAGAAGGATGCACCGCCACTGAAGCATCATCACAGACCACAATGTCTGCTTTAGTTTCCTGGCCCTGGTCTAGGACTGTGGCTACAAAAGAAATATTTTGAAACCTCACTTGTCCCCAGACACATGCCTTCCGCTGATTTATTAAAGCAGTGGTCAATCAAGAATAATACCTAACAGGTCTGCTGAGAGCGCAGCTGGAGATACTAAGTCAAAGAACTAGGTCCCTCAATAGCAGGAAGAGAGAGATTGCAACCTGATCAAATATAGAATCCAATAGAAGGTACCCCTTGTAACTTGTCTAAGCTATCTACATACCATCTATCAAAAACTCTGCCCCACAGTATTCCTCCATCATCCCCCTTTTCCAAGTGAAAAAAAGCAATGAGAAAGAAAGTGATTTCTCAAGTTTGGTATAACAAGTTGTACAGCTGAGGGGGCCCCTGGTACAACTACAAGGGGCACCAGTTACATTATACTCTATGAGTGTCACCCCTAGGAGTTGTGTAGTATACAATTAGCACATCTCTCCTTGGAGACCCCAGTCCTCCAGGGCAGTGAACTGAGGTGGCCCCCTCTCACATTTTTCTTCCTTTATCAAGGACTCCCAGTAGGAGTAACTCCCTCAGGACCACATGCATCTTTAGTCCCCATCTCAATCTTCCCTGAGGCCCCAATGCACCTTGCAGCACACACAGAAAGCCTTAAGAGGGTTCAGCCCCAGCCAGCCGCTGCTACCACAGTCCCGAAAGCGATCCATGAACTGTGTGTACAAATCTCGCTGGATCTTGGAGAGCCGCACAAGGATCACATTTTCTTCCTTGGCAGGGAGATGAATCTTCAGCACAGTGTGGCCTCTCCTACAGAGGCAAACAGATTAGAAGTAGCAAGGTAGTATAGCCAGAAGGGGTCAGTGCAGGATAAAAACAGAACCTGCCACACTTCCTCATGAGGATCTCAACATGCACTGTGGTCTTGCAATAATCCAGAGTGGTTGAACAACAACCAAGAAGAAACTCATCTCAAGGATGAAAACTAAAGCAAAGAGGCAGAGTAACCTGTCCCAGGTCACGACCAATTGGGTGACAGAGATCAGGGGAACTCAAGGTTCTTACCCCAATTCAGGGCTGCCTCTCTGAGCTTTCTCCATACATGCCATCTTAACAAGGAAAATGAGGGGACTGCTTTAGACTAGCCTAAGTTATATCTACTGAGATACTTGATACTGATAAGGCCATACCCCTAAAACCACTTCTATTCTCTTTTTTTTTTTTTTTTTTTTGAGACAGAGTCTCACTTTGTTGCCTGGGCTAGAGTGCCGTGGCGTCAGCCTAGCTCACAGCAACCTCAAACTCCTGGGCTCAAGTGATCCTCCTGCCTCAGCCTCACAAGTAGCTGAAACTACAGGCATGCGCCACCATGCCCAGCTAATTTTTTCTATATATTTTTAGTTGTCCCATTAATTTCTTTCTATTTTTAGTAGAGACGGGGTCTCGCTCTTGCTCAGGCTGGTTTCGAACTCCTGAGCTCAAACAATCCGCCCGCCTCGGCCTCCCAGAGTGCTAGGATTACAGGCGTGAGCCAACGCGCCCGGCCAACCACTTCTATTCTTTCATCCAAGTTTGCAGAATGGTAGCTCTTCTTGCTCCTCACAGCAAGTAAGATAGGGATCTCTAATAACTGTAATGATAACTTTAAGAGAAGCACTTCCAGGCCAAACTTTCAGAGAACTGAAACAGTGTCTATCCATCATCTGCTAGCTATTCACACAAAGGAAGTTTTACTACTGCTCCACTAGCAAGGGGCTCCCCTACTGTAACATCCCCCCCCCCCCCCCCCACATAATAGCCTTGCATGCCATTGCACCAGAGCCCTCTGAGGATTCAGAAAATAGGGCCCTGAGGATGGCTCACCTCTGCACAAAGCCTTCCAGGAGACTGTGCAGGACATGGCTCCGGTACCGCATGAGGCGGACATCCTGAGGCGTGCTGTCGATACACTGCCCATTCAGGATAGGGCGTTCGAACATGTTGCTGAACTCCTGCCGGGTGCCAAGGAAGTCTGGGCGCACAAAGTCCACCATGCACCAGTACTCAATAAGGTTGTTCTGCAGGGGGTACCCAGTCAGCACCACTCGGCGGCGAGAGCGAATGTTCTTCAGAGCCT
Organism: Indri indri; assembly: GCA_004363605.1. NCBI lineage: Eukaryota > Metazoa > Chordata > Mammalia > Primates > Indriidae > Indri > Indri indri. The sequence continues at coordinate 22,313 of RJWJ010005393.1, forward strand.
GTGAAGTGCTGGCCTGGCAGTTTTTGATGCGGTGTCCCTCGTCACAGATCACCACATCAGGGCCAGGGCGGCATAAGGCCTTCTCAAACTCTAGGGAGGGAAGAGGATCCGGAGTCAGAGGGTGAGAGGGCCTGCTCTTAGTCAATAATATGAGAAGTAGGGGTGCACCCTGGAGGAGACAGAAGAAATGAAGGAAGCAGGAAAGCAAGAGTCAGCCCCCATTGGTAAAGGGGAGCCAGCCATTCAAGCTCCTGCACATTTGGTGTGATGCTAACCTGGCTGTTGACTCTTGCAATAAAAATCCCTTTTCCCCCATTCCTTTCCTTATTTTATTTTATTTTTCTTTAGGCTAAGAGTAAACTGACTTGCATTCCTAGGACTTATACCAACTGGGCAGCAGAGAAAGGGACCTTACAGAGTGCCAGCCTAGGATTAAAAATGCATCTGGATGAAACCAATGGGAATAATCCAGACACTTCAGTGGGCTCTCACCATTGCCAGCGTCTTGGCTCCATCTGAGGGCTGGCTGGTAGGAGCTAACCAAAAGAGTCTTCCCACAGTTATTCTCCAGTCATTGCTAAATGGCAAATTCATCCCAGTTTTACCATAGAAGCAAACCTAGAACAAACATAATCTCATAGATGAAGAGACCTATAAAAGAGGCCTCTGAACCCTCAAAAACTTTCTTCCCCAAATGAACAAAAGTCCCTTAAAAAAAGGGAGTAGAACTAGAACTACGAGAGGAGTGGTTTTCACTAAAAGCAACTGGGATAAATTCCTTTTTATAAATTCACAAACAACACTATAGCTACTCCTCTGTCTTTATACAGGTGATTTAAGCACTTTATATTTTCTTAATGCTTTCTCAGAGCATCTCTAGGAAGTGGTAAAGGGACTGGTTACTCTTCTGACCGTTCTGTGAGAGAAACAGGGACAGATGGACAAGGGAGTCTCCTCCCAAGCCAGTGTGTGGCCTGGCCTAACCAAACTGTACTGCTTACAGAGAAAGCAGCATCTTCTGAGAGCCATTGGAAGTTGTCCCGCCCATCTTGGGGACCACGATTTCTGGTTCACGACAACTCATATCAATAATGCACTTCACACCTTACTAGGTGCTATCAGCAGACACTATGTCTTTTTTCCTGAAGCACCACCAAGAGTATTCCCAGGATAGGCTGCCCACCTCTCCGAAACTCCTGCTGTCGATCTTCCTCATCGAGATCAATGATGACCGGGTGAGAGCGTTTTTTAGTTTTCTTCGGTCTACCTGTGGCGAAGGATTTCTTGAGAGTGAGGAGTCTGTACATTTCGTACCCCATCAGCAGCACCCCACCCTCTGACACCCAATCAGCCATCACTTTAGCACGAGATGCCATTGTCCTGCAAAAGCAAAAGAGAAAATTTTGTGAGAAGTGATTTATATCTCAACAAAGTTGTTTTAAAAAATGGTGAATAAAAGTAAAACATTATTGCTCCGCTGCTCCCCATGAAGAATTCCTCACAATCAAAGCTGTGCTGATTGGGTGTCAGAACTCTTTATTGCCAAAGATTCCATGTGGCAGCAAGCACAGGGCTGGCCAGCTGCCCAAGGACTTTCCTGTCATCCCAGACACAAATTACACCGAGGACTGGACTGGATCATCGATGATGGTTAAACAGCAAGAAACGTAGTAACTCAATGGCACAAGGCAAGAGGAAATGACAACCCCCTTGAACATATATGCATGACTGCAATTCAACATTTGAGGAAGTATTTCAAGTTATTCCCATGAAAAATACAAGGTCCAGAAGGAAGGGCAACATTCTGTTGTTCACCTGCCTGGACTCCAGTGAATAAAGAGCCATAGACAAACAATAAATGAGCAAGAGCACTGGGAACAGATGACCCTCAGCACAATCACTCCACTTCCAAATGCCTCGGCTCTCACTGTATTTCATTAGCTGCATATGGACTAACAGTCCTAAAATCTAAGAAAGCAGAGCAAGTGATCAACCACCTGTAGGGTCACTCATAGTCTCCTCATTTTGATATGTGTGACCAAACATCACAAAAGGCAGTCTGCAAAAAAATACAGTAAAGCCTATCTTCTCAATTATCCATGCCAATGAGGGAAAAGGGTAGCACATAAAGCTGGCTTGGATCAAGAAATAGCTTTAGATTTTTGGAAATCAGGTTGACTTGATGGCATGGAAATACAAATAATTTTATTTAAATATAGAACAAAAAAAAGGCTGGGACCTTTCAAACCTTTGTACCATTAAAGGTCAACTGTAGGCCACACATGGTGGCTCATGCGTGTAATCCTTGCATGTTGGAAAGCTGAGATGGGAGGATTACTTGAGGCCTGGAGTTTGAGACCAGCCTGAGCAAGAACAAGACCCCGTCTCTACAAAACAGAAAAATTAGCCAGGTGTGGTGGTGCACATTCCTAGTCCCAGCTACTCAGAAGGTCAAGGCAGGAGGATCTCTTGAGCCCAGGAATCTAAGGTTGCAGTGAGCTATGATGATGCCACTGCACTCTAGCGCAGGTGACAGAGCGAGACCCTGTCTCAAAAAAAAAAAAAAAAAAAAAGTCAACTGTAGAGCAGTGCTTAAAAGAAGAGACTGATGATTAGGTTTCTAAGAAAAGTGAAACGTAAAAGTTAGAAGATGGAAAGTTCCATTCTATCATGGTGAATTTTACTGCTACATGTATGAGAAAATGTGACCATGCCTGCAAATTTTTCCGGACATAAAAGAATCCTAAAGCTGAACACCAGAAACTTTCCTAACTACTTAACTCTGGCTTTCCTGAAAAGCTAGGTAGAGAAAAAAATAAGTAGCAAGAACAGAAAGAGGAGCATATAAAGAAACCAAAAGGAATCTGGGAGGACAGGCTATATACTCAGATAGACTGCCTTGACATCTGGATCCAGGGCAGAAGTCTAAAAGGAAACGGGCAGAGAATAAAGAGCAGGCCACCTACTTGTGTTCATCATTCAAGATGTGAACTTTAAAGAACCGAGGCTGGACTTCTTCAGGCTTGTTGTCAGCTGGAAGGGCTTCAGGAGCTGGAAGCCACATGTTGAACTCTGCCAGCCAATTCTGAAGAGTATTAACCTATCAGAAAACCAAGTCCAAAAAGAGAGTTTTAAGAAGCAAGCTTAGAGATGAGCTCTTCGAGCTTTTTAGTGCCCAGGTATTAGCTCGAAGCCTTCAGAGGGGTGACTAAGTGGAGCCTTCCCGAAAACTCTTACCGGCACGATAGCAAGGACTGTTTTGGCTGGCGTGTGGCGGAAGAGGACGTCAACGAAGGAGATCACTTGCAAAGTTTTCCCCAGACCCATGCTGTGGGCCAGGATACAGCCAAAGCCACTACTTGTCTTAAACCTCTCCAGGGACTCCACTAGGTTATCATACAGGAACCGGATTCCACCAATCTAATGAGGGACAAACAAAGGCAAATGTCAGAGGGGCTGGCGAGCACCAGGCTCTAGTTTTATTTACTTTGCAATTAGTCAAAATTAAGTAAATGAGCAAGCATTATAACAGATAGCTGGTGTGAATGGTCGTTGAAGTTTCCCTGTATCCTGACTAGTCTACTGGCTGGTCTAGTCTTCGTGCAGAAAACAGAAAAGCATTCACCTGGTACAGAGCAATGTCCCATCTGATGCAAGAGTCTGTAGTAGTAAATTCCTGACAGGGTCTTTCATTCAGCCTGGCTGCCCTTTGGCCATGGGGAGCTCACCCCTTCAAGGTAGCCCATTCCATAAGGAGAAGCTCTTGTTGTTAAGAGCTCTTAAGCTGAGCTATTTGCAATAGCCAACCTATGGAATCAACCTAAGTGTCTATCAATGGATGAATGGATAATGAAAATGTGGCATATATACATAATGGAATATTATTCGGCCATAAAAAAAAGAATGAAATCCTGTCATTTGCAGTAACTGGAGGTCACTACATTAAGTGAAATAAGCCAGGCACAGAAAGACAAATATCACAAGTTCTCACTCATACGTGAGAGCTAAAAAAGCAGATCTTGTGGAGATAGAGAGTAGAATGGTAGTTACCAGAGGCTAGGAACAGAGGGATGGGGAATGAAGAGAAGATAGTTAATGGGTACAAAAATACAGTTAGGGCTGGGTACAGTGGCTCACGCCTGTGATCCTAGCACTCTGGGAGGCTGAGGCGGGAGGATCACTTGAGGTCAGGAGTTCGAGACCAGCCTGAACAAGAGCGAGACCCCTTCTCTACTAAAAATAGAAAGAAATTAATTGGACAACTAAAAATATATATGGAAAAAATTAGCCGGGCATGGTAGTGCATGCCTGTAGTCCCAGCTACTCGGGAGGCTGAGGCAGAAGGATCACTTGAGCCCAGGAGTTTGAGGTTGCTGTGAGCTAGGCTGACGCCATGGCACTCTAGCCTGGGCAACAGAGTGAGACTCTGTCTCAAAAAAAAAAAAAAAAAAAAACAGTTAGATAGAAGAAATAAGTTCTAGTATTCAGATAGTATAGTAGGGAAATTATGATTAACAATTTATTGTATATTTCAAAATAGCTAGAAGAGAAGAACTGTAACATTCCCAAAACAAAGAAAAGATCAATGTTAGAGGTGACAGATAACCCAATTCTCCTGATTTGATCATTATACACTGTATACATGTATCAAAATATCACATGTTCCCCCAAAATATGTATAACTATGATATATCAATTAAAAAAAAAAAAGACTCTGTAAGCTGAGTCAACCTCTGTCTTCATGGAACTTTCACTCACTGGTCCTGGTTCCAGACACTCTGAATCAACACAAACTACTCTGCTCCCTCCTATTAAAAAGTTCCTCTGACTTCTAACTTCCACATCTCTCCTGGTACCACTAACAAATAACAACACCTTCCTATTCAAAGCACTGTTCTCCAGAGAGTGTCTCAATTAGTCTTGCTGATCCTACAGAAGACTCAAAATTATTAGGCCAAGAGATCCAGTGCTTCCCACATGGTAGGGCAATCTGAGGCCTGTCTCTTCCCATTCCCTGTCTCTTCCTATTCATCAGGAATCCTGCTCAAAGGATCAGGCCTTTCCAAGCTGATCTTGGTACCAAACAAGTACTTACTTCACAGATTGTGATGCCAATAACCACCAGCAGACAATGTCCACAGCAAGGAAACAGAAAGGAAAAGGAGAGGAGAGTCTAGATTTGCCATACCTGATGAGGTTTCACAGCCCGTGCCAACTGTGGGGCCAGGAAGACGTTCTCCTCCTCTGGAGGGTGGTTCAGGTTGACAAGCACCCGCCCAAGAGCATCACGCTGGTTTAAGACATCATTTACGTGAGTGCCACCCTTCTCTTCTTCCTCATCCTCCTCACTGACAGACTCACTGCTGTCCACAATGTGCAGAGTGTCCTCCTCTCCAGAGCTCAGTTCAATCACCTCTGAGACAGCAAAAAAAACAAAACAAAAACAAAAACCCAGGGAGCAGAGATAATTTATTGCCCATTGTCAGAGCAGAAAAGCATAGAAACTTAAAATTAGAACTTGTCATCACTTCAAAAAATTTTGATTTTTCTTATTTCTGTCTTCTAATGTCCAGTTAAGACAAGGTAAAACTTACATTTACCAAGGAGACTCAGGGAAATTTGTCAAAGCCAGGCCCTGAACTGAATAAGGAAGAACTGAATTCTTTTCAAAGATACAGCCAATCTCTTAGGATAAATACTGGATCAGGAGAAAGGGGAGGTACCTCTGGCTCGATCTTACCATCTTGACTGCTTTTCTCATCCTCACTGCCACTGCTACTATCCAAACAAATGACTTCCTGGGTCAAGACCTGAGGAGGCAGTTGGGGACCATCACTTGCTCTTAAGACAATTTCCTCTAGGAAAAGAAAGATGGAAGGGAACGTCAAGACCATATTTAGCTCTAACATACTTCCCAAAATAATTCACCATCCCTTTTCCTTTACTGTTCTCATGAGGAGTATCCACTGAGAAGAGAATTAGAGAACATCTCAAAAACTTCAGCCCTCTTGCCAAATTCCCTTTCTCTACTGGGTTTTACTTCCTGCTATCCACCTGATCACTAGAAAAGGTCCTAATCCCTCAGAATGTTAAGATCCAAAGTCATGAGATAAAGTCTAAATTAATTAGAAGAGTACATTTTTATCCATCTTAACTTTTTTTTTTTTTTTGAGACAGAGTCTCACTCTCTTGCCTGGGGCGAGTACTGTGATGTCAGCCTAGCTCCCAGCAACCTCAAACTCCTGGGCTCGAGCAATCCTACTGCCTCAGCCTCCCGAGTAGCTGGGACTACAGGTATGCGCCACCATGCCCGGTTAATTTTTTCTATATATATTTTTAGCTGTCCAATTAATTTCTTTCTATTTTTGGTAGAGACGGAGTCTCGCTCTTGCTCAGGCTGGTCTCGAACTCCTGAGCTCAGAACGATCCGCCCGCCTCGGCCTCCCAGAGTGCTAGGATTACAGGCATGAGCCACCGCGCCCGGCCTCATCTTAACTTTTTAAATGAGTTTCTACTGCTCATGTGCTCTCAAGAAGCTAAATGACTTTAAAGAATTCCTGAGAGGCCACAATCTTATTCCAGATCTGCCTTTGACCACTGTGCATGCCTAGGCCTCTTCCCTGAAGCATTGAGCCTTCCCTAACACCTTTACTGCTTACCTGGGAGGAACTCCAGGGGAAGGGTGGGGATGGGGGCTGCATAATCTTTCCTCTGTTGCTCCAGGCGCTTCCTTCTTTCCAACTCTTCCTGCTGTGCTGCTTTGGTAACTGGCTCCAACTGATCTTCCCGGAGTAGTTTTCTAAACATTAAAACAAGAGAGAGCATTTGGGTTCACTTAAGATTTGGGCAATGTAATGGCAAGCTAAAAAGGGAAATCACCATTGCCGATCTCAGAGAACTGAGGTGAGAGGAGGAGAAGCCACATCAGCCCCACTACACTTATGTGGTGTTTAAAAAAAAAAGAAAAATAGGATATCAAACTCAGATTGTTCTGGGCTAACGTACTTTCCATATTATTTAACTTCCTGACAGATGCCCCTACCAGTTCAGCTTTGCATATAACAGATCATGAGTAAAACAGAATAATACTCACAAAGCTGAAAGCGTATCAAAAACAGAGTTGTCACATGGAAAAGAAACTAGAAGTATAGGGATTCTACATTCTTATTCCCAAACTTAAAGCAACACTTTCCAGTTGTCATGGTTAAAAAAAAAACAGTGGGAACAGGCGAAGAAAAAGATATCATTTATCTCCTCCTTTCAAAGGTACAAGTTGTTATTTGATAGAAGGAATGGCTGGATAGTTTTGGATAGATTTGGATAGTTGAGGAAGTTCACATTTGCTCATCTTTTGGCTCAAAGAAGAAGCCCTATTTTGGGCCAGTCCCCCACCATCTGAAGTTGAGTTCTAAGAAGATGAGAACTCAACTTTTCAAAATCTCCTCATTTTGAGACACAAGCAAAAATAAAAGAAGAAACAAAGTCCAATTCAGAGCACCCTATCATCCTTGGGCTGCCACCCAGGACCTCCAGAGAGTGGGATACTCTCCAGAGGTGGTCAAGGCCCTTCTGCATCCTCTGACAGCCCAGGCCCAGTAGTCCTGAGCTGCAGCTTTGCTATTAATGGGGGTACACAGCTGGCACTTTTCTCCTTTGGAGAGATGACTCTCTTGCCCAAACCAGTCCTACTACTAACAGCCTTATGATGAAGATAATATCTCTATTTCTTCCCCTCTCCTCTCATTCAGAACACAGCTCACCGTATGTTTCTCCTCATGTGGGAGGGCTTCTGAGCTCTCTTCTTTTTGGGGTCTTCGGAGGCTAGGCTCTTGCCTTGGTGGCGCCTAAGCTGTTCTGATGGCTCAGACTGAGATGAGGTAGTTGAAGTGCACCGTGGTGGCCGCTGCCCATCTTCCCCCAGCTGGGCATGCTCCGTGCCACACATGCTTTCCAGGGATGGGTCTGAAAAAACAAAGGGAAAGAGGATAATTTCAGGGGTGGAGGCGGGGGATGGGGAGATGGGTTTTCATGCCAGACATACCCGCGTTCAAATCTCAACTCAGCAACTTACTAGCTGATAACCTAAGGCAAATTACTTATATCTCTTTGAACTTCAGTGGTTGTGTCTATACAATGAGGGTAGTAATGCCCACACTTCAGAACTGCTGTGAGGACTAAATAGTATGCATGCCTAGAACTAAGCCTGGCCCAGAATAGGCCCAGTACAAATGACAGCCATCACTCTTACTATAGGTTAGCACTATAATCAGAGTGAGGAAGCTTCATAGCCTAGAATGCTCAGAAAGGGACACAGTCTGAGTGACTAGGTTCCAAATACAGCTCATACTCAGCTGTGTGACTCCAAGCAAGTCCCTTCACCTCTTGTTTGCCAACAGGGAGAATACTTCTCTTTTGAATGTCTTAAAGCACTCACATGGCTGTCTGAAGGTAGGGAGTTTCTCAATTGATTGTCCATAGTCAGTTACAGACCTAACTCCTTGTTCTACTCTTTCACCCCTTCTCACTACAACACTTGACGAATCTTTAAAAAAGAAAAAAAATAAAAATAAAAGGCATCCACATTCAACTTGCAAACCATTTAATGAGGGCTTACAATATGACAAGCACTGTCCTAGGTGCTTCAAGGGATACTTGTAAGACTCCTTCCCTTGCCGGGCGCGGTGGCTCACACCTGTAATCCTAGCACTCTGGGAGGCCGAGGCGGGCGGATAGTTCTGAGCTCAGGAGTTCAAGACCAGCCTGAGCAAGAACGAGACCCCGTCTCTACCAAAAATAGAAAGAAATTAATTGGACAGCTAAAAATATATATAGAAAAAAAATTAGCCGGGCATGGTGGCGCATGCCTGTAGTCCCAGCTACTCGGGAGGCTGAGACAGTAGGATTGCTTGAGCCCAGGAGTTTGAGGTTGCTGTGAGCTAGGCTGATGCCACGGCACTCGCCCCAGGCAAGAGAGTGAGACTCTGTCTCAAAAAAAAAAAAAAAAGACTCCTTCCCTTCAAGGAGTTTGTGTTCTATTTAGGGAGACAGAGCATGTACAAACATAGACAAAACATGGCAAGGTGTGCTAAATATCACAGAAGGGGCAGGTCAACAGACCTAAAGAACTTAAAGGTTTAAGACCTCATTTTTGCAGCCAGAAGTAATTAACTGAACCAAGAATAACCGTGGTAGGGTCACAGAAATACAAAAGACACTACTATGTGTGACAGCCACACAGGAATTATATGGAAGGTTAAATGCAAGTGAGGCCTTCAAAGATAAGCAGAATGTCTAAAGGTAAAACTAGAGACATGGGGGGACAACGGAAGAGATTCCTGGCAGAGGGAATGTCATTTGTGGCATCAAACAGCAGCAAGGACTGGGGTTTGAGTGGGAGGGTCCACATGCACATCCCTCTCCTGAGCCTGCCAAGTAGCGTTCTGTTCACTGGGTGGGCAGGCCTTGAGAGCCACACAGCCTGTATAAGCTTGTCCCCAAATCCATCAGGTCTCCCAGATACAGGCACTACACAACCAAAAGGTCTTTGCAAAGGTAAGAAGAATTCAAAACTAGAAAATAAATGTTGGAACTGAGGTGCTCTAGGCAATGCCATTTGGCTCTCAGGCAAGGACTCATTTGATTGGGGGTTTTTGGTGGCTTTTTGTTTGTTTGCTTTTAACTAAACTGTAGACTTGATTTGGATTTCATCAGTTTTCCACTAATATTCTTTTTCTATTATAAGATCCCATCCAGGGTACCACATTGCATTTAACTGTTATGTCTCCTTAGTCTCCCCTAAACTATGGCAGTTTCTCAGTCTATTCTTGTCTCTCAGGACTTTGACACTTTTTTCGAAAGTCAAAAAACACCTGACCCAGGTCAAGCATGTTACAGACTGTCTCCCACTTGGGTTTGTGTGATGTTTTCTCACGATTAGATTGAGATTATGGTTTTAGGGGAAGAATACCATAGAGGTGAAGTGTCCTTTCACATCACATCTTATCAGGAGTGCATGATATCAACATGACTTACACACCCTGATCACTTGGTTAAAGTGGTATCTACCAAGTTTCTCCACTGTAAAATTACTATTTTTCCCTTTCCATATTTTATTCATTAGAAGCAAATCACTAAGCCCAGCCCATATTCATGGGGAAGAGAATTAAGCTCCATTTCCTGGAAGGCAGAATATCAAAGAATTTCTGGACATAGGTTAAAACCACAAAAAACAAATATTTGCAGGGAGAAACTTTGAGGCTATACAAATATCCTTTTTTCTTTTTGGCAAAACCATCCATTTTTCTGGGAGAAATAGTCTTTCTTAAAAGTTTCACCCACAATTTTAATGTTCATCAGCAGATCTTACCTGGAGCAATTATTACTGTGGCATTTTAACGGTAGTTTTCTGTTTCCATCTCTCCTTCTACATCTATTATTTGAATTTTTTCTGCAAGGGATATTTGTCTCATTTATTTATTCAACAATTTTTTAATATCAATATGGACTCAAGTATCTATATTGATATTAAATTCAACCCTAGAGGGCTCCGGTGCAGTGGCTTATTCCCGTAATCCCAGCACTTTGAGAGGTCGAGGTGGGAGGCCTGTTTGAGGCCAGCCTGAGCAAGAACAAGACCCTATCTCTACAAAAAACAGAATTAGCTGGGCATGGTGGTGTGCACCTGTGGTCCCAACTACTCTGAAGACTGAGGCAAGAGGATTGATTGAGCCCAGGAGTTTGAGGTTGCAGTGAGCTATGATGACACCACTTGCACTCTGGCCCAGGCAACAGAGCCAGACTTTGTCTCCAAAAACCCAAGAAGGCTTTGATAAAGACAGGTAGGGTTATCATTAAGTCTTGATGAGTGAACCAGTAAGCTGATGTCCCTAAGTTGGAAGAAAGATGTTCCATAAATCATCATCCTATGCACTGAGCCACCACTAACAAATAACAAATGGGCTGTCTCACCAGTCAGTGGCTGAATCAGAGAATCGGGAGTATCTAAGACATTCTGTTCCTGCTCACCTTCTGTAGCTCAGTATAGCCTCTTCCTCACCATATTACCATTCCAGATTCCTTATGATCCCTTTCATATTGATGCCACATTCTAGAACAGCATAGACTTGGAAACTAATGTTTCCTAAGAGATAACAGGGTGTAGGGGTATCAGTGTGGACGCTGGAGCCAGCATGCTTGGGTGTGAACTCTAGCTGTGCCTCTTATTATACCCTTCTGATCATCAGTTATAAAAAGGGAACAACTGTAGTAACTTCAAAGAGTTGTGGCGATAACTATATGAGGCAGCCTAAATAAAGAACTAAAACAATGCCTGGCATATAGTAGACACTATATATAAAACAGCTGCCTCTTTTACTATGACTTCTACTAATCAAGGTACAAAGTATGGTTTTAGTTTTTTGTAACAGCTCTTTTCTCTCCTATAATAACTCAACTAGGTGAGTTTTACCCCCTTCCTTCTAAATATGAGACATTTAATCCCTAAAAATTTAAAAGACCTGCCTATGAGCACGAGCTTTGCAGTCAAATGGTCCTGGCTCTGAATCCTGTAGTCTTTGGTTCATCAACCCAACTTCTCTGAGCCACAGTTCTCACATCTGTAAAATAGGGATTCAATAGCTCTCTCATGGAAAGTATTATTCCTCAAACACTGGTCTGCCTAACTCCACAGAACTCCATAACCCCAACCACAATGAATGGTCTAGGAGAACACAAAGCTCTGGGGCCTTGGTCAGCCATCCTGGGTGGCAATATTTATTTGACAGGAGAACCCAAACCTCAATTATATATCCTCATCAAAGATCAGAAATTACAAAGCAGGCCAGGTGCGGTGGCTCACACCTGTAATCCTAGCACTCTGGGAGCCCAAGGTGGGAGGATTGCTTGAGCTCAGGAGTTTGAGACCAGCCTGAGCAAGAGCGAGACCCCGTCTCTACTATAAATAGAAAGAAATTAGCCAAACAACTAAAAATAGAAAAAATTAGCCGGGCATGGTGGCGCGTGCCTGTAGTCCCAGCTACCTGGGAGGTTGAGACAGGAGGATCACTTGAGCCCAGAAGATTGAGGTTGCTGTGAGCTAGGCTGATGCCATGGCACTCTAGCCCAGGCAAGAAAGTGAGACTCTGTCTCAAAAAAAAAAAAAAAAAAGAAAAGAAAAAAAAAGAAATTACAAAGCAAAGAGAGAAGCAGAAATGACATGTGCAAACTTCATTTTGTTGTCAGAAAATGATTGCTTCTTACACACACACCATGAGGTTATAGACTACACTTTCATTTTAAACCTCTCCACATGAGACTACCACAAACTAGCCACTGTTGCCTCTCCTGCTCCCTTTCAGTTTAACCTAACACTCATTTGAGCATCTATTACATATCAGGCCCTGTGCCAAGGCACAGTGGAATGGACCACATGGGAAACACATACGCAAGAACACCACCACTTAGGGGAAAAACACCTAAACCAGCCTTACCTTGGGCTGGGCATAGAGGTGCTTCCTTGAGAAAAATGAGACCTGAGTTTGGTCTAACAGAATGGGGAGGCACCAGCTAATAAAGGAGGAAAGAAAGAATATTCTAGGTGGATACAGGAACATAGCCAAAAGGCACAGAGCCTTAAACAACATAGAATGGTTGGGAAAATATATGTAGTTCAATATTGGCTAAAATGAAGTAAGCAAAGCAGCAGCAGCTTACCAACCCAACAACCACTTCCCTGTCTCTTTCTAGGAGCTCCTTGTCCAAGCAGACTTAGGTGAGGATCTAAGATCCTTCTGTGGATGGTAGTATAGAAGTCAACCCCTGTCCTGAGGGAGACTATCCCAAGGCGTCTTCTTCCTAACATTCTACTTTCCACTGTCCTAGTGTTTGGGTGGAGAGGGGAGGCTAATGCGGTTATTGTAAAAGTCGGGGGATGGATGCATATACACAACCACTCACATGTGGATGGCCCAGGGTGGTTCACTCTCCTACAGCAGCACTGGCAGCACCTTCCTTGGTCCTCACACTGAAGGGCCACTGAAGGTTTCAGGTAGACAGCCTTTGCTTGAAAAGCAAAGGGGAAATGGCCAAGGAAGGCATCAGACAAGAAATGCTCATGATGGGACACTGCAATACCATTAACATGAGCAAGAGGTTAAAACATCACACTCCCTTCTCCATTGCCATTGGATCCCCAGTAGGCCTTTTACAAAGGCCTCCCAAAGAAAGCAGAGCCCAAGGTAGCAAGAAGCATTAGGAGTGCACTGTGAGCCTTGGCTCACAAACATGTTCTATCTGCTGAGGAAACAAGGTACCATTGCTTGTGTGTCCAGCCAGACAAGAGAGCTAAAAAAGAAGCTTCAAAGTAAAGCTCCAAATCTAACTAGCTGCTCCCATCCACATCCCCTCATCCCTCCAAAGAGCTAATACTTCCAAAGCATTTTCTTCTTGTGTGTGCATGTGTGTGTGTGTGTGTGTGTGTGTGTGTGTGTGTGTGGTGATGTGTGGTGGAGTTGAGTGATTTCTCAGTTGTCTTACTGTTTTCTTCATTTCATAGCATTTTCATATAATACTGCTGTCACCTTCCACCTAACTTGCAGCCCTGAATGCTTCCCTCCTAAAAGGGGAGGCCATCAAATTCCTCCTCCTAAACACCTGGCTGGACAGCAACCTCTCCAAAAGGGGATATCCAATGCTAAATGACCACTTAGCATTGCATGACCACCAACACTGCAGCTTGGCCTACATACCAACTACACTTGGGAGCTGGGATGGCATACTTCAACTTAGCGTTTTGCTGGGCCCTCTGGCCTGGTTCTAATAACGACCTTTGATGCTCTCCTGGTTTGTTTTGTATTGTTTTGTTTCTATTTCACAAGCAAATTTATTGAGCAACCACTTGGAGGAACAGTTGGAGGCAAGGTTAGAGTGTAGGTAGATAGGACAGAATCAGAGTATAGAGGGCAGGTCTTGAATATCAGGCCAAGGGGCTTGAAATTGCTTTGTCGGGCAGTGGGAATTTTTTGGCCAACTTTTGTACTTCCTTGTTCTGGCTTCTGCCTCACAGAGTGGGCTGGTTCCTAGGAGTAGAAAGAACAGAACCTGCTGACCTTTCAATATCACAGACCAGATTCACTATCAAACATTCATTCCAAGTTATAAGTCCTGGCTATGAACTCCTATCTAGCATGGGTTGAATGTGGCCAAGTGCAGTAGCAAGTTAAAAACAATCAGACACAGTATACATAATTCTCATGCACATTTACTTCAGACACAGGTTTCCCCATGTCCTTTATACAGATGATACAGGTCTAAGCCAGCTCCTTAACACCCAGCATTCTTTGAATGAATCCTCAGCTTCTAGGTTTAACAATTGCCTTTTGCTTGTTAAAGGGCTTTAGTTTGTAGATGTGCTAATATTTAAGTTCACTGTCATGTAAATCGGTGTTTTTCAAGTGCTTCTTTGCTACTTCATAAAGATTATGAATGTTCTGGTTTTTACATAATGTTACAATATATGCCATATCTTTAATAAACTATTCTTAATAATAAAACTATTATTTCAGAAATACTATAATTAAATTTTCCCTAAGTTAAAATGTAACTTTTCACTATATGCTCTTTTATACCTTCTGAATATTGAATATTACAAATTCACAGCCTAGGTAAAATAATTTAACTTTCAAAAAATAGTCCTGCCTAAAATTCTAGAATATAACGCACCAACAGCTACTGAGAAAAAAGAGAAAAGTTCAACAAGGAGGTAGAGAGACATGCACTTTTGACAGACAACAAATGTAGGCCAGGCGCTGTGGCTCATGCCTGTAATCCTAGCACTCTGGGAAGCCAAGGTGGGAAGATCACTTGAGGTCAGGAGTTTGAGACCAACCTGAGCAAAAGACCCCCATCTCTACTAAAAATAGAAAATATTAGCGGGGCACAGTGGCACACGCCTGTAGTCTCAGCTGCTCGGGTGGCTGAGGCAGGAGAAGTGCTTGAGCCAAGGAATTTGAGGTTGCAGTGAGGTACGATGATGCTACTGCACTCTAGCTGGGGCAACAGAGCAAGACTGTCTCAAAAAAAAAAAAAATGCAAATAAGTATCTGCATGGATTAAAAGTCAATGGCAATATTGCCCTAATTCAGGATCACACAATCAGACCCAGGTACAAATACCTCTGAACTTTCTCCTTCACATGAGCCAGCTGTGAGCAGTAATTGCCAGAGCTATATAAACACTATGGAACACTTACATAAGCTTCTTGGGAATGAGTTATAAACACCATCACCACAAATTCAGCTAGGCAAACAAGTAGCTTTGAAAGAAAAACTCCTACATTTTACTCAATGAGGGCATTACGATACAAACACTTCAGGGCCCTTTCTTCAGCTGTTCCATCTCTTCTTCCTCCTACTATGTAAAAAAGATCAGTGGACTCCAAGTCTCACCATGTTTCTCCTGATGTGATGCAATAGGATGTATACTCCACAACCTACAATGTATGTGTGCCCAAAACTTTGCACCAGAAGCTGAACACACCTTAAGATCTTACTCCCAGTTTACAGAATTACAGAGGCCAAGGATTATGTTAAATAAGATCACGGGAATGCAATCAGCAAAATCTAGAGTGCAAAACTTCACAAGTGAATCCTTCTAAAAGAAAATTGCGAGGAAAAAAAGAAAATGAAAAAGAGGGAGGGAAAGCTTATACATTAAAGAGATTTAAAAGACATATCAACTAAAAGTGGGCCTTGTGGGGATTTAAATAAATTAATGGTAGAAATAATTTTTAAGATAATTGAGGATTATCTGAATAGTTGACATAACTACAGTTCTTTAAAAATTAAAGTGGGATAATGGTATTGCATTTTGTTGATATTGTTTTTAAGAGATGGCATCTTGCTATGTTGCCCAGGCTGGACTCAAACCCCTGGTCTCAAGCGATCTTTCAGCCAGTGCCTCCCAGGTAGCTGTAACTATAGGTACGTCACCACACCTGGTCCGTTGCCTTCTTTTTTAAGACTTTATATTTTAGAGAATATAGTAAATACACTCTGAAGTATTTATAGATAAAATGTTACAATGATAAGGATCAGCTTCCAAATAATCCAACGTTTTGGGGAACAGATAAAACCGGACTTGCTCTGTGTTCACAACTATTGAACAGAGTAATGGGAACAGAGTTCATTTTACCATTGTTTCTATTTTTGATCATGTTTGAAATTTTCCATAGTAAAAAAGTCACATTTTTTTCATTTAAAAGTTTTAGCAGAAAATAAAATTAAACATGCACTTAGATTTCAATTTTTCCACATTTGTTAATACACATTTGCATATTTTATACTGGTAATCAGTGCGTGCACACCATTTTGTGTTCTTCTTTTGGCTACTTGTTACATAAAAATATTTCTTTGAGGCCAGATGCAGCAGCTCATGCCCATAATCCCAGGACTTTGAGAGACCAAGGCAGGAGAATTGCTTAAGACCAGCCTGGGCGACGTAGCGAGACCCTGTCTCTACAAAATAATAAAAAAATTAGCCAAGTGTGGTGGCAGATGCCTGTAGTCCCAGCTACCCAGGAGGCTGAGGCGGGAGGATCACTTGAGCCCAGGAGTTGCAGTGAGCTATGATTGTGCCACTGCACTCCAGCCTGGGCAACAGAGCAAGATCCTATTTTGTTTTTGTTTTTGTTTTTTTAAAAAAAGGTTAAAATGTTAATTTTATGTTATGTATATTTTACCACACACACACACAAAAAGTTGGCTCGGTCATTATGCTAAGAAAGATGCCAGACACAAAAGGCCACACATTGTATGACTCTATGTATACAAAATGCCCAGAACAGTAGACTAGTGGTTTTCGGGGGCTGGGGGAAGGGAGTAATAGGAGTGATTGCTTATGGGTAATAGAGTTTCTTTCAAGGGTGATGAAAATGTTCTGGAATTAGACAGTGGTTGGTGATAGTGATGATAGATGTACAATCTTGTGAATATATTAAAATCACTGAATTGGACACTTTTAAATGGTGGATTTTATGGTATATGAATTACATCTCAATAAAAACATTTTTTAAAAGCTAGCTAAGTGCTTCTGCTTCCAGCTAAAATGGTATACCTTAAAACAAAACGATGCTTGTACCAAGAACTAGAAATTCATTTTCAAATTAAAAAAACAAACAAACAAAGAAAAAAACCTTTTGAAGGCACTGAAAAGATGCTGGGACAATCAGAGTTGAAGGGACAAGATTTCAGAGAAGGGGAAATCAAGAAGAGTTGTGCCAACATTCTGTAGCCACTTCTTTCTTCTTTTGCCAAGTCTGGGTGCTGAGGCAAGAAGGTAAGAATCTAAACCACCCAAACAAAGAAATCTTACTAAGAGGCAAAGAAACCAGAAGAGGTTTTGACAGTTTCATGGGGCTAAAAAGACAAAAACTGGAGATAAGAGGAACCAAGATCCTACAGAGAAAAGAAAGATAGAACTGAGCCAAAAACTCAGTACATTTCCTGTTCAAGTCATCTGCTTCATCCTAAAACTGAGTGAGATGGGAAGCTAACGAGCTAAACAGAAAGCCACTGAAAAGTAGGGCAGGTATTTCTACAATCTCAAGGTGCAGAGGAGACAAGAATCAGAATTTAGGACCCAGTAGAGCAGATGGGCTCACTGAACACCTAGGATCTCAGTCAGAACCTCTTGGATGGTTACACCCTAGGAGCAGAGGTGTATCAGAAGTAGATAAAGCCTTATAAACTAAAATCCAATCTCTATTGAGCTCTGTCCAGCTGAATTAGTCCCACTCTATTTGCCTAGAAGAGGAAAGAGAAACCCTCTCTAATGATATCATCCACTAAAGATACAGTCCATAGTCTCTACAATTTTTTATATATAATATCTAGCATTCAGTGAGATATTACCAGGTGTGCCAAGAGACAACACCAAGTGATCAAAAACTAAGAGGGAAAAACAGACAACAGAACCACAAGCACAGGTGATCCAGATACTCAAAACAAAAATAAAACTCTGACAAAATGTGCAAGAAACAAGAAAGAAATGGAGAAAAAAGATGTCACTAAATTAGAATATATAAAATAAAATAAAATGGAAATTCTAGCAACAAAATATATAATATCTGGAATCAACAAAATCTGTAAATACCAGGTATGGTAAATAAAAAGAAAACTATCACTAGGGAGACTATAGCAAAACTGTTGAAAACCAATAACAAAGAGAAAATCTTAAAAGTAGTCATGGGTGGGGGAGAGCACATTACCTTCAAGTAGCAATAATAAGAATGACAATGGACTTTTGAGACATGAAGGATGGTAGAAGACAGTGGATAATTTCTAGTATAGAAAGAGAACAGGCTGGGTGCACTGGCTCACACCTGTAATAATAGCACTCTGGGAGCTGAGGCGGGGAGGAGCTGGAGACCAGCTCTGA
>RJWJ010005393.1:40844-68759 GCA_004363605.1 Indri indri
AAAAAAAAAAAAAAAAAAAAGAAAGAAAGAAAGAAAGAAAGAAAGAAAAGAAAATTGGCAACCTGGGGAGGGGGGAGAGGGGACGGGGAGGAGGGGACCGGTATAGGCATACCCAAAGAGTACAATGTGCACCATCTGAGAGATGGACAAGCTTGAAACTCGGACTTGGGGGAGGGGGGGCGAGGGCAATATACGTAACCTAAACATCTATACCCCCCATAATATGCTGGAATAAAAAAAAAAAATTGGCAACCTAGAATTTTGCACCAGCTAATATATCCTTCAAAAATCAAGTAAAAAAAAAAAAGGGCATTTTCAGACAAACAAAAACACAGAATTGAATTTGTTGCCAGGAAATTTACAGTAATACTAATTATTAAAGTAATACTAACTACTAATTATTAAAGTAATACTGATTATTAAAGTAATCCCTTAGACTGAAAACAGAAATGAGGAAAGGAATGAAGAACAAGAGTGTATGTATGTAAAACACAAATTAATACTGACTATATAAAAATAACAATGTTTTGTGGCATTTAAAATATACGTAGAATTAAAATGCATAAGATAACATAAAAGGTAGAAAAAAGGTAAATGGCATTAAAGTGTTCTATGGTCCTAATACAGTTGGGGAAATAATAAAAACAATAACTTATATTAGACAAGGATACGTACTGCAATCCAAGATAACCACTAAACATATAGTAAAGATTATGTAAATAACAAGCCAGTAGGGAGAAAACTGAATCATTTTTTCAAAAAAATCAACTTGATTAATCCAAATAAGGGCAGGAAAAGAAAAGGAACAAGGATTAGATGGAAAACAGAATAAGATGGACAAATTTTAACACAACTATATCAATAATTATATTAAATACAAATAATTAAATATTCCAATTAAAAGACTACAATGGTTAACTGAATTAAAAAGCCCAAAACCCAACTATGATGCCAGCAAGCAACACAACCTAATACAAAAAGTTAGAAGTAAAAGTATAAGCACTAAGAAATACTAACCAAAAGCTGGTGTATCCATGCTATTAATAATTTCAGGTAAAGTGGACTTTAGGGTAAAAAGCTTTACTAGTAATAAAAAGGGATGTTTCACAATGATGAAGGGATCAATATACAAGGAAGATATAGCAATACCATATGCAAAAGAATACGTAGTGTATAATTTCATTTATGAAATTCTAGAACAAGCAAAGCTAATCTATAATGACAGACATTAGTTCAGTGGTTGCCTGAAAAAAATGACTTTAAAGGGATAGAAAGTTCCCAGAAACTTTTGGGGTATTCTCTTTATCTTGATTGGGATAGCAAATACATGGTATACCAGTGGTCCCCAACCTTTTTGGCACCAGGGACCAGTTTCATGGAAGACAATTTTTCCCCCAGAGGGATGGGGAGGAACTCTGTGGCCAGTCCCTAATAGGCTACGGACCAGTACCGGTCCATGGCCAGGGGTTGGGGACCGCAGGACAACGGTCAAGTGACATATACATGTAAAATATGTGAATTTTATTGCATTTAAATTATACAAAGCTGAGTTTTTACAAACTTGTGATATTGCTAAATTTATGCTTAGAGAGAAATTCATAGCCTTAAATGAACATGTTGGAAAAAAAAAAAGGGTGAAAATCAATGATACAAATTTTCTTCTCAAGAAATTAGAGATACCAGAAGCTGGGAAGGGTAGGGAAGAGGGAGAGATGAAGAGAGGTTGATTAATGGGTACAAATATCCGGTATGATAGAAGAAATAAGATCTAGTGTTTGGGGCCGGGCGCGGTGACTCACGCCTGTAATCCTAGCACTCTGGGAGGCCGAGGCGGGCGGATAGTTCTGAGCTCAGGAGTTCGAGAGCAGCCTGAGCAAGAGCGAGACCTCGTCTCTACCAAAAATAGAAAGAAATTAATTGGACAGCTAAAAATATATATAGAAAAAATCAGCCGGGCATGGTGGCACATGCCTGTAGTCCCAGCTACTCGGGAGGCTGAGACAGTAGGATTGCTTGAGCCCAGGAGTTTGAGGTTGCTGTGAGCTACGCTGACACCACGGCACTCACCCCAGGCAAGAGAGTGAGACTCTGTCTCAAAAAAAAAAGATCTAGTGTTTGATATATCAGTAGAGTGACAATAGTTTAAAATAATCTATTGTATATTTCAAAGTATATAGAAGAGAATAATTTGAATGTTTCTAGCATAAAGAAAAAAACAAATACTTAAGGTGATGGATATCCCAATTATACCGATTTGATATTTACAAATTATATGAATGTATTAATTAACCCATGTACCTCAAAAATATGTGTATCTATTATGTATGAACAAAAAAAATTTTAAAGAAAAAAAGAAATTAGAGAAGAGCAGGAAATTCAACCTAATGAAAGTAGTAGGAAGGAAACAAGATAAGAACATATTAATGAAAGAGAGAAAAGAAACAACTTTAAGAGCAAAAAACAAAACCAAAAGTTGATTCTTTGAACGAATGCTTCCTCTTCAGAGGCCCTCCTGACTACTCTAAATAAAATAGGCCCTTCATCTCTAGTACTGTTACTTTATTGCCTACATAGTTCTTTTTTTTTCTTTTTAGACAGTCTCTTTCTGTCACCCTGGCCAGAGTAGAGTGGCGTCATCATAGCTCACTGCAACCTCAAACTCCTGGGCTCAAGTGATTCTCCAGCCTCAGCCTCCTGAGTAGTTGGGACTACAGGCATGTGCCACTGTGCCTGGCTAATTTTTTCTATTTTTTGTAGAGACAGGGTCTTGCTCTTGCTCAGATCGGTATCGAACTCCTGACCTCAAGCAATCCTCCCACCTTGCCTCAGCCTCCCAAAGTGCTAGGATTACAGGAGCTAGCCATGGTGCCCAGCCATTGTCTATACAGTTCTTATCAAGATCTGAAGTAGGCCGGGCGGGGTGGCTCACGCCTGTAATCCTAGCACTCTGGGAGGCCGAGGCAGGCGGATTGTTTGAGCTCAGGAGTTCGAAACCAGCCTGAGCAAGAGCGAGACCCCGTCTCTACTAAAAACAGAAAGAAATTAATGGGACAACTAAAAATATATAGAAAAAATTAGCCGGGCATGGTGGCGCATGCCTGTGGTCCCAGCTACTCGGGAGGCTGAGGCAGAAGGATCGCTTGAGCCCAGGAGTTTGAGGTTGCTGTGAGCGAGGCGGACGCCACGGCACTCACTCTAGCCAGGGCAACAAAAGCAAGACTCTGTCTCAAAACAAAAAAAAAAAAAAAAAAGAGAGATCTGAAGTTATTTTAACTTGATTGAACACTCATCATCTGTCTCCCTTTCTAGAATATATAGCTCCTTTTGGCAGGGATTCTGTGTATTTCATTCACCACTGTATCTCTAATGCTAACAAAAATGCCTGCCACATTACTCATATTCAATAAATAATAATTTTTTAAATAAGGTTGGTTTCTTTAAAAAATTTCCACTAGAGTAAAATAAGTATGAACATTAGCCTCGACAACATAGCAAGACCCCATATCTACAAAAATTAGCCAGGCATGGTGATGCATATATATATTAATAAATAACCCACTGAGGTATATTAGATCATGTTCAATATGTTTGTTTAACATCTGCAATCACACATTGATGTTCTCTGTGGATCAAGCTTTCCCTAACTCTTCATGTCATAGAAAGTAAATATATTTGCCAATAGGTCTAAATAAGTTAAAAATTCATGCAAACCAAAATGTGATTCACCTTCAAAATAGTCATGGAGCTGGGCGCGGTGGCTCACGCCTGTAATCCTAGCACTCTGGGAGGCCGAGGCGGGTGGATTGTTTGAGCTCAGGAGTTCAAGACCAGCCTGAGCAAGAGCGAGACCCCGTCTCTACTAAAAAAAAAAAAAAATAGAAAGAAATTATCTGGACAACTAAAAATATATGTAGAAAAAATTAGCCGGGCATGGTGGTGCATGCCTGTAGTCCCAGCCACTTGGGAGGCTGAGGCAGTAGGATTGCTTGAGCCCAGGAGTCTGAGGTTGCTGTGAGCTAGGCTAATGCCACAGCACTCGCTCTAGCCAGGGCAACAGAGTGAGACTCTGTCTCAAAAAAAAAAAAAAAAGTCATGGAAGCCAGTTTGAGGAAAAAACAAAAGCCCTCATCATAGTTACTCCCTAGGAAGAGAAAAAGAAACAAAAATCTTCATAGCATTAATACTAAAGAGCATTGGGGGATTCTAAATTAAATTTATCTTTAAAAATGAGATCTATGAGCAAGGAGACAAATACCATTCTGACTATTCAAGAAACAACCTAAGAAACAACCTAAGATATGAAGAAAAGAAATAGTGAGGCTTCCCATTCAGCTCTCACAAGGGAGGAGAATAACTGCAAATCACTTTTAAAAGATATCAAAGCTATACAAGGTTTCCCAACCTCAGCATTACTACTTTGGTCTGGATAATGCTTTGATGTGAGAGGCTATCCTGTGCATTGTAGGATTTTTAGCAGCATCCCTGGCCTCTATCCACCAGATTCCAGTAGCCCCTTCCCAATATTAAATTCCAGTCACACCTTGCTGATTGTGACAACCAAAACTGTCTCCAGACACTGCCAAAAATGTCCCCTCAAGGGCAAAATCAGTCCCAGTTGAGAATCACTGCTTTAGGAAAATCAAGGCTAAAAACAGTAAATAAATAATCATTCATAAACACAACCACACACCTTTTCAACCCATCTGAAATTCTAGGCCTGTGCTGCAGACAAGATTTAATTTTGACTCTGCATCATGATGAAGATTCTTGGCCACCTCTGCAACCACAGGTAGGAATTACGGTGTTCTCAGCAAATCAGCCACAATGTGGGAACTTCTGAGGAGGTAGAAAGAGGAGACTAAGTCTGATAAGTTGAAGGATTCTAGTTTAATTTCTGAATAACATATAAAGAGTTATAAAAATGTGTAAAGTACATACCTGTACTAAAATCTTACAGGGTAATATCTAGAAGAATTTCAAAAAGTCAGAATTTTTAAAATCTAAATTAAATCTGAAGAACTAATGAAAACCACATTCCCATCTTTAAAGTATGTCTCTCCTATGTCCTCTTACTTTTTCACTTATTAAATAATCACCAAACAACAGAAAAGACTGCTTAAACTGACTACGATAAAATTACAGGTTTCTTTTTTTATGACAAAAAATATCATGATCAAAATTAAAAGATAAGCCACAGACTAGATGTTGCTTACAATAACAAAGGATTACTGTATCCAGAATATAATAAAGAACACTTACAAATATGAAAAACATTGTTATCTCAAATATCCAAAACTGACATCGCTGCTTCAAAATCTAAGCTCATTCTTGAAATACTCCCCCACTTTTTTCCAATCATCCAGCTTCATTATACCATCAGCTATGAGAAAAGATCCACTAATTTTGTCTTTCCTAAACTTTCCTATGCCAAACATGAATGCTGAATCACATTTAGTTTGATTTTCCCCATTCCTCCCATCTCCCAGAATTCCAGAAGCAACCCCACACTTAGCCATCACCACACATTAGGGAAGGGAAGCTCCACTGCGCAGGGATCAGAACACAAAGAGAGCAGCGTTTCATCTGGAAATGGCTGCAGCTCATTCAAAAACAACAGGTATCTATGGCCTGCTTACCCACCCAAGGCTAGCTCAGCAGGTGGGTAGGGAGGTGCAGAGTCCTTTCTCCAGGCTCTGTCAAAGGACTCAAGTGGCAATAGTTTGGCCACTCAAGAGCTCCCTTTACAATTGTGAACTAAAATAAAATTTTAAGGCTCACCTCCCCACCGGCTGACTAAATGGACCCCCTTGTGGCCAAATGAATATCCTGAAACTAAATTGCCTGTCAGGAGGAAGGAGGTCAGACATGACTCATCATGCCCCCTTCCCTTCTTGGGGACATCCTTTATAACTCATTAACAGGCCTAAGGGTATGCAAGACAAACCTGCAGGTCCTCAATTTATAGAACAAATCGATGTCCAGGGCTTATCTCTGATAAACAGCTCCTTATGTTGAAACATTCCAAGCCTTTAGACAAAGCTTCATGTCTTTAACCAATTATAAGCCAAAGAATCTTTAAACCCACCTATAACCTGTAAGCACCCCCCGCTTCGAGATGGCCCACCTTTTCGGCCCAAACCAATATATGCCTCCCACGTATTGATTTATGACTTTATCTGTAACCCTTGGCTTCCTGAAACATATAAAACCAAACTGTAACCCAACCTCAGCCAGTCCACTGCTCAAGGCCTCTTGGGTGTGGCTCTGGGTCATGGTCCTTAAATTTGGCTCAGAGTAAATCTCTTTAAAATTATTTTACAGAGTTTGGTCTATTTTTCCGTTGACACAATTTAACTTCCAAGGGTCTCTCATCTCTCCAGTAAAGATTTTTTTAAAAACAATGGGCTATTTCCATTTCATGGTGTTCTGTTAAAAAAAAGAAAAGAAAAGGAATGGACTAGGAATCTGAATAGGAAAATGGAGATGATACAATGTTTTCTTGCTTACTTCCTGAAGTATATGAGTGATCCAAACATGGGAGAAACAAAAATAGAATTAAAGACAAGTACATTAAGCTTTGCGCAGTGGCAGTATCGTAGCCAATGAGGTTTATCCGAGGTGTGATTATTGCTAATTGAAAACTTTTCCCAATACCCCACCATGACGACTTGCAATATAGTCGGCACTGGCAATTTTTGACGGTCCCCACGGAGACTGAATAAAAAAAAAAAACAAAAAAAGAAGCATATTGTTCCTGGCAACTTCAGAATCTACTAAAGGGCCAGAACTTCTTCCGCCTGCCATTAAGCACTATAGGAACAAAATGGTTCCGGATGCTGCAGTTGCTTGATGTTATACAACCAGAAAGAGGTGTCAGGGCTGGAGTTGGTACAAGGGCTATGTCAGTCCACACTGGGTTTCCTGACCTTCTTGAGGGCACCAATTGGCAGCCTCTCTTAAGGTGGCCCAGAAGGCAATCTCCTAGCATCTCCACTGAGCCTGGGAGCTGAGAGTTAGAGGGGGGAAAAGGAACCTCTGTGTCCCAAAAGTGGAGATTTTTAAAGAATGAAGAGAACAAGCTTGTTTGCTGCCTCAGGGAATTGTGGCCCTTCCCTCAGGACTAAGGCTCCATGTCACTGTTCGGAGTCACACCCAATTCTCCCTCCCAGAAATCCATTTTGAATGGTGGCAGAGGTACAGAATAGCATACGAATTCTTCCCATCACACACGATCTCCTCTTTAGGGCCCCGTGTGTGGTTGACTATGACAACAGAGGAAACAAGGGCCAGCTAGGTGGCTCATCTGTAATCCTGGCACTCTGAGAGGCCAAGGCAGAGGGATCGCTTGAGCTCAGGAATTCGAGACCAGCCTGAGCAAGAATGAGACCCCCTCTCTACAAAAAATAGAAAAATTAGCTGGGCATAGTGGCACGTGCCTGTAGTGGCACGTGCCTGTAGTCCCAGCGATTTGGGAGGCTGAGGCAGGAGGATCACTTAAACCCAGGAGTATGAGGTTTCAGTGAGCTGTGATGATGCCACTGCATTCTAGCCATGGCAACAGAGCAAGATTCTGTCTCCAAAAAAGAGAGAGAGGGAAAATCAGAAGGACATAAGTATTGCCCATTTTAAGAAGCAATGGGCAGCTAGGTGGACCCACTGTGCATTTAATCCCAACCACTTGGAGGCTGAGGAAGGAAAATCATTTGAGCCAAGGAGTTTGAGGTTACAGCAAGCTATGGTCATGCCACTGCAAAGAGAAACATCAACAGCTCTTTCTGATTCTTTTATTTGAGAGAAGACTTGGACACACCCACTAAAGTTATAATCCTCCAAAAAAAAATTTGGCGGGGGGGGGGGGCAGGACAGGGGGTTTCACTCTGCTGCCCTGGCCAGAGTGCAGTGGCATCATCATAGCTCACTACAACCTCAAACTCCTGGGCTCCAGTGACCCTCGAGCCTCAGCCTCCCGAGTAGCTGGGACTATGGGCGTGGACCACCATGCTCGGCTAATGTTTCTATTTTTATTAGAGACGGTGTCTCGATTTTGCCCAGCCTGGTCTCGAATTCCTGGGCTCAAATAATCCTCCCGCCTTAGCCTCCCAAAGTGCTAGGATTTCAGGCATGAGCTACCTACCCAGCCAATCCTCCAAAATTTATCACTGTTGTGTCTGTTACCCTGAGAGAGAAGACAGTAAAATTGGTCCCATGAAAAACCAAAGCATGCTAGTAACCTGTAGAAGGGGAAAAGAAAAAAAATCAACATCACTCAGTTTACTTTCCCATTCTAGTGGTTAATACTTTGAAGCACTGAGGCTATAATCTACCAAAAATAAAAAAACAGTGGTTGAGAAAGGGCTGTGAATAAAGACTGGGTTTTCAGTAGCAGAGCATCAGACTTTGCAGTAGATACCATGCTGGGAAAGCACAAGAAGCAAGTAAGAAGTCTGAAACCTTTGCAAACTCCCCAAATTAGAGAATACTGCTATAGCACATAATTTCCTCCAAAAAAATACATTCAAGTATAACTGAAAATTTTAAATGATTCTTTCTGACCCTTAATGATGATAAGAATTTCTGATTTAGGAGCTGAGAACAGAGCAGGCTGAAAAGTAGATGCTGTGTAGGGCAGAGCTAAATTACGAGTCCCCACACCCCAGCCTAAAACAAACATCATTTACACTTTATCTTAGCCAAAAAGCTGAGAAGCAGTAAAGCAAGCATCATTTAAAGCCATATCTTGGCAAAATAATAAACCAATGCATGTCATGAGCCTTCTGAACTATCTCATTAGTTGAAATCTTAAATGCTAACTTTGTAAATGCAAAAGGATGGAAAGTAAACTCTGGTGAGAGAAAAAAAAATAGGCAAAGCCCTTTCTGACCGGCCATTTAAAAAATACAACAAACCTTTTCCTTGGGGCTATAGAAAATTCAAACAAAGTATGTATCTACCTGGGAGGCCACAGTAGCTTTGCCTCCTAGTGGGTGAAAAGAAAGGAATAAAATAAGGGTAGCTAAAACATTAAGTACAAAGTCTCTAAGCTAGAAGAGCATTCAGCAGTGGCCTCCCACAACCTTACACTTCGCGATGTCACCATCGAAGAAAAAAAAAAATCTCTTCCTTGCCTTCTCTCCTCTCTCCTCTCATGCCCAATCATGGATTCTGTACCTAAAGGGTACTACTCCTAAATAACCTAGTGGACTGTTCTCCATACCATCGCTACCATCTGGTCTGGATTACTACGCCAGCCTCTGCACAGTCTCCCTGCCTCCTGATTTGCTCCCCTCCAATCCACCCTGCAGAGAAGTAAGCTTTCTGAATCTGATCATCTAAGTCTTCACCCACCCAGGATCTTCTATAACACTTCAACACTATCCCCTCCGTACTGAAGATAAAATTAAAATGCTTAAGTCCTCTTCTGATTGCTCACCTCCAGCCTTCTCTCCGATCACCACATACCTCCCTCCAACCGCCTCCACCCACATCCCTGTGCTCCATGCTCTCCAACCGCAAAAGCAGAGTGCTCTCACGGGTCTCTGGGTCTTTGCTGATGCTGTGTCCCTCTTTCCCCATCTCTTCATCTAACAGTTAGATGTTAGATTCTAATGACTTAAGTATAACTCATGCTCTCTTTCAGGTCTCAGTTTAATGGTTAGCCCTCCAGAAAGCCATCTCCAGGTTCCTTCCTTTGTATTCCAATGTGTGTGCCCAATGTTGCTAAGCTGTAATGCCTGCAATAAAGCTGCAGAGAGAAAGTCATTACACTACTTGAGAAACTACATTCAAAACTAGATGTATTCAAAATACATCAAAGCAAATACAAATTCAGAACAAATACTTCCTGCTTCTGTATTCCCAATCAGACCAAAGACCACTTGAAGACTTCAGAAAACAACAATTAAGAAAATACTTAAAACATCTTCCCTTCAGGAGATGTATAGCCCCAGCCCCAAGTTTGTGGTGAAGCTGCTAGAGGTGGAACCCACCCCATCCCTAGTCGTGTCGAAGGCCATCCAACAACTTCTCCAGTCACTGACTCTGCTCCCAGGAGCACTGGGCTTAGCCCACCAGCAATGCTTATTACCCTTCTTCAACTACTTACTCATGTTACAAACATTGATTCATTCAGTCATCATAACAGCCATGTCAAGGAGATCATGCTCTAATGATTCACATTTTACAGACAAGACACTTGCCTCACAAAGCCTTAAGTAGTAAAGATAAGATTTGAAATCAGGTGGTTGATTTGGCTCCAAAGTCCATGCTCTAAGCCACCACACAGCATTATCTCCCTTCTACTCCCATTTCCCTGAAAGCTATTATATGTGGGAACAAAATAGAGAGTTCAGAGACAGATCCATACATGTATTGTGCCTTGGTTTACAATAAAGAGTTCAACAAAAATGCAATGTAGAGTACTGATCAATTAGATAACCATACTGGGGGAAAGAGGATGAACCTTGACCCCTACCCCACATGATACAAAAAATCAATTCAGATGGATCACAGACTTAAATGTTAAAGTAAAACATTAAAGCTTCTAGAAGATAACAGGAGACTATCTTCATGACCTTGGGGTAGACAAAGATTTCTTGAACGAGACACAAAAAGCACTAAACACAAAGGGGAAACAAATGAAAAATTTTATTTCATTAAAGTTAAAACACCTATTATCAGAAACACAATTATGAGTGAAAAATCAAGCAACATAGAGGGAGAAGGCATTTACAATATATATGTCCAACAAAAGACTCATATCTACATACAAAGAATTCCTATAAATCAGTTAGAAATAGGTAGAAGAAAAGAAAAATGATCAAAAGATGTACTCATAAAAGTGAAAGTGGTCATAGCATATGGGAAAGGGCTCAGCATCTTAAGTAATCAGAGAAATGCAAATTAAACCCGAATCAGAAACTCCCACTCTGGATTATTGGAAAAGGGTGTTGAAGGTCCTACAAAGTCACTCTGAAAACCAGGTCAATGTTTGGCATGCTTTTCTAACATAGGTTTGCAAAACAACCTTCTTTCTGCCCCCAGCATGCCAAACACTCTGCCCTTTCATGTCTCTAACCCTGGCACACAGATAGGGAAGACAGAAACTGGTATCAAAATTGGCACTACATCATCTGTAAAATAGGAATAATAATTTTTTTTGTTTTTTTTTTTTTTGTTTTTTTTGAGACAGAGTCTCACTCTTTTGCCCGGGCTAGAATGAGTGCCATGGCATCCTAGCTCACAGCAACCTCAAACTCCTGGGCTCAAGCAATCTTTCTGCCTCAGCCTCCCGAGTAGCTGGGACTACAAGTATGCGCCACCATGCCTGGCTAATTTTTTCTGTATATTTTTAGTTGCCCCATTAATTTCTTTCTATTTTTAGTAGAGACAGGGTCTCGCTCTTGCTCAGGCTGGTTTCGAACACCTGAGCTCAAACAATCCACCCGCCTCGGCCTCCCAGAGTGCTAGGATTACAGGCGTGAGCCACCGCGCCCGGCCAGGAATAATAATTTTTTAAAAATTGGCACTACTTCATTTCTAACAGGGAGATCACTATGAACTCTGACTTATGCTCTTTTGAAAAATCTTCCCAACAATAGATATTCAAGTTGTCTCTGGAAAAGTTGATAAAAACTTTCTAGTGAATGGGAGAAGGAAGACAGAACAAATATAGAATAAAAAGAGTTGGCTTCACTATGTAATTTAAGGAATGGTACTGGTCATCTGAATTGAGAACAAAATGCTAAAATCTGACTAGCTGAAATGCAACGAAGAGCTAATAATGCCTTCCATTTGTCCGTCCAAGTGCCTTCAGTCACAGGGCCTGACTGCTCCCCAGGATCATTCACAGTCCCTTTCTCTGGTGATTCCTTTTGTTCCTGAAAATGTGCCCATCCTTCCTTGTCTTCTTCATCCAGAACAAGAGAAGAGCAGACCTAAAGCTCAGGTTCCAGAGTTTTCATTCTGTGGAAGGGAACCTAAAGGCTCAGTGAGGTCTTGCCCAAGATCACAAAAGTTTAGATGAAAATGGTTGCCTTGCCCAGAAGGGTGTTCCTCTCTACTACACACTAACGTGCTGAGGCAAAGGCTTTCCAAGGCCACGGTTGCAGCTTGGCTTGAGCCAGTATAAACTGCCCCTGATCCCTCCTGCACCATCAATTTCTCCCTCCCTACCTAATCAATCACATTGTCATAAAGTCAAGAGGATAAAAACCTCTTCATTTTTAAAAACGTTTCTTTGATCTCAAATCTCCCTTCACTTACTGCCTCTTTTTTCTGTTCCGCTATACAGCAAAACTTCTCAAAAGAGTTATCTATTCTTTGAGGTCTTCAATTCCTCTCCACCTGTCCTTGTTTGAGCCCCTATCACTGTACTGAAAGTGCTCATCAAGGACACCAAGGCCCTCCACACTGCTTAACCCAACAATCAGGTTTTACTCCTCATACTACCAGGGGTTATTGGCAGCCTTTAACACAGTTGCTCACCCTCTCTTTCTTAAAATGCTTTTGTCATCAGGCTTCCACAGCCTTTTTCTCTTGGGGCTCCTTCTACATCAGTGGCCATTTCTTCTCAGTCTTCTCTCCTAGATCTTTCTCAACCCCTCTCCACCTCTAAATATTGGTTTTGTTTATTATATGTGTGTGTTTGTTTGTTTTTTTGAGACACAGTCTTGCTCTGTTGCCCCAGCTAGAGTGCAGTGGTGTCAGCCTAGCTCACAGCAACCTCAGACTCCTGGGCTCAAGCGATCCTCCTGCCTTGGCCTCCGGAGTAACTGGGACTACAGGCATATGCCACTGAGCCCGGCTAATTTTTCTATTTTTTGTAGAGACAGGGTCTCACTCTTACTCAGGCTGGTCTCAAACTCCTGACCTCAAGCGATCCTCCCACCTCGGTCTCCCAGACTACTAGGATTATAGGCATAAGCCACCGTACCCAGCCCACCTCTAAATATTGAAGTACCCAGTACTTAATCACTCAGACCACTCCTCTTACCCCTCAGATGATCTCATTCTCTCATGATTTAGATACCACCTACATGCAGATATAGCTCATGTTTTTATCTCCAGTCAAGAGTTCTCTGAAGTTCAACACAATTGTCCAACTGCTCTCTGGACATCTCAACTTGGAAGCATAAGATGTTAACCCGTCTCCATAATCAAACTTCTATCTACCTCCATCTGTACCTTCCCCCACTCTCTTCTTCCCAAGCTCAGAAAATGGCATCTTTCAGTTTTTCAATCCAAAAAACCTTGAAATCCATCCTTAATTTCTCTAATACAACCTACATCCATTTTAGTCAACAAATCATATTGGCTTTATCTTCAAAACATATCCAGAATCCAACTACTTTCTCCACCTCCACCGAGGTACCATCACCTTCTGCCTGGATTTTTGCAATGTCTTCCTAATTGGTCTCCCTGCTTTAGCCCTTATCCCCCTTACAGACTGTTCCCTACATATCAGCCAGAGTGATCTTTTAAAATCAAAGTCAGATCATGTCACTCCTCTGCTCAAACTCTCCAATGACTCTTGCTATCCCACCTGCCTGGAATGCTTTTTCCATAGACAGGAAGCTTGATACCTAGCCCCCTTACTTTCTTCAGATCTCAACTCAAAAGTCACCTAATCGATCGTATGAGGTTTTTCTTGACACATTACATAAAATTGCACCACTCCACACTTATACTTCACTCAGACTTAACCTAGTCTCCCTTCTTGATAGCACTTATACCTTCTCACATACTGTTTACGTACTTATTGATCATCTATCTCTACTATTAGAATGAAAATCCCATGAGGAGAGGCATTTTTGTTCCCCATTCCCAATGCCCACAACGATGCCCAGCAAAGAGTAGGTGCCCAATAAATATTATTGAATAAGTGAATGAATGCATCCCTTTCCCCTGCTGCTCTCACACTGTATTGTTCTTCTAATGCCCCTTGCTCTCTTTGAGACCTGCCACTGTTTTAGGCACTGATACTCACTGGGCAACACAGCTTTTTAAACAACTTTGACTCCTATTAGCTATTTATTAGACATCTTTCTAAAAAGGCTTAATTTCAACTAATATATTTGATAAAGTCTACTCTGATAGTCTTATAGATAATATGGTGATCTGTGAGCTGGAAAGTAGTCACTTAGATTCACAGACAGATGAATAACCTTATTCACTGAATGATAATGGTTCATTTAAAGGGATATCTCTAGCAAAAAAAACACCACTAGGTTCTATTCTCGGTTCTAGCCTATCCATTTTTTCCCCATGACTTAGATCACCAGTAGAGGTGACAGAATCCATTATTCAAGCAAAATGAAAGCACATATGCATGCAAAGGCTTGTATGTGAATGTTCATAGTGGCTTTATTTGTAATAGCAGAAACAAAAAATAAAAAAAGTGAAAACAACTTCTCCCCTAAAACAGGGAATGGATAAACAAATTGAGATATGTCCATATAGTAGAATACTACTCAGTTATGAAAAGGAATGGGCTGGCCAGGTGTGGTGGCTCACACCTGTAATCCTAGCATTCTGGGAGGCCAAGGTGGGAGGATCGCTCAAGGTCAGGAGTTCGAGATCAGTGAGAGCGAGACCCTGTCTCTACTAAGAAAATAGAAAGAAATAGCTGGACAACTAAAAATATATAGAAAAAATTAGTTGGGCATGGTGGCACATGTCTGTAGTCCCAGCTACTCAGGAGGCTGAGGCAGAAGGATCCTTTGAGCCCAGGAGTTCGAGGTTGTTGTGAGCTAGGCTGACGCCACAGTACTCTAGCCCGGACAACAGAACAAGACTCTGTTTCCAAAGGAAAAAAAAAAAAAAGAAAAGGAATGGCTATTCAAACATACGATAAGGGTGAATCTCAAGACAATTATACTGAATGAAAGAAACCAAAACCCCTGAGGAAGGGAAGAAAGGAAGGAGGAGGGACAAGGTGAGGAGAGAAGAGAAAGAGAGAGAACAAGAGAGCAAGAATATACCATATAATTCCATTTATACAAAAATTCTAGAAAATATAAGCTAATTATTGATGACAGAAAGCATATAAAAGTGGTTCTCTAAGGCAGCGGTCCCCAACCTTTTTGGTGCCAGGGACTGGTTTCATAGAAGACAATTACTCAAGTGCATTACATTTATTGTGTAGTCAAACCTCTGTGCTAATGATAATCTGTATTTGCAGCTGCTCCCCAGTGCCAGCGTCACCACCTCAGCTCCACCTCAGATCATCAGGCATCAGATTCTCATAAGGAGCACACAACCTAGATCCCTCGCATGCGCAATTTACACTAGGTTCGCGCTCCTATGAGAATCTAATGCTGCTGCTGATCTGAAAGGAGGCAGAGTTTGTGCAGTGATGCAGGTGATGGGGAGCAGATGAAGCTTCACTTACTTGCCCGCCACTCATCTCCTGCTGTGCAGCCCAGTTCCCAATAGGCCACAGACCAGTACCAACTGGTCCACAGCCCAGGGGTTGGGGACTGCAGCTCTAAGAGACAGGATTAGAGGCAGGAAGAGGAAAAAGGGACTTCAAAGGAGCATAAGAAAAACTTTCAGGGGTATGCATATGATCATTACCTTGATTTCTATAACAGTTTCAGGGGTATACACATTGTATATAATCAAGCCTCAATAAAGCTGAGAAATGGGGAAAAAAAAAAAAAAAAGAAAAAAAGAATCCAAGTAACTTTAGAACATACTACTCTGACCATACAGCCTCAGTGGGATATATTACATGGGGGGAAAAAAAACTGAAAAGAAAGAAAAAATCTTGAATTTATTGTTTGTTATGGAACTATTTGAAACCATTTTGAGTACATCGTAGGACAGAGAAAATGAGCAAATATGTTGTTCTGTTGGGAACCAAGTTCTCACTGTGGGAGAAGAGAGATACAGATATGGAATAGGAGAAGAATTGAAATTATGAGTATTGTTATGAACACATGATTTTTAACATAAATGTATTCCCTAACACTATCCACCAAAAGAGCCTACAAGCAATGATACCCCAGTAGTAGTAAGCACATGTACAGCCCAGAACTTCATTTCTAAATACTATTCCTCATTAAAAGAAAACGGAGTTGCTTGGA
Organism: Indri indri; assembly: GCA_004363605.1. Lineage (NCBI taxonomy): Eukaryota > Metazoa > Chordata > Mammalia > Primates > Indriidae > Indri > Indri indri. The sequence goes on from RJWJ010005393.1 coordinate 56,930, forward strand.
GAAAAGGCTAATTCCCTGGTTGGAACAGAGAAAATACAAGCTGAGCCTAGAATATGCTGCTGTGCCAGAAGGGAAGGGAAAGGCTCACAAATTGTAGGGGGCATGTTGAAGGAATAGAGAAGTCAGCTGGGGTTCTCACTAGCCAAATCTGGGACAATCTGAGCATCAAAATAAACAAGAGAAATGGATTCTATTAATACCACATTGATTTTTTAAAAAAGAATCCATAAGACCCTACTGATAATTTAAAGAAAAACAGGTAAAGTAGGGAGGGAAGGCTCATGTTTACAGAAGAATACAAATAAATATAGAAGAAATACAGAATCAGAAAAATCTCCATTTTACAGCCACCATATTTTAATAACTGATTCAGGCAAGAATCATAAATAGAAGCTAAAACCACAAGACTGGAGGCATAAGACATTCACACAGTCTAAAAGTATCATCCTACAGATTACCATTACCCATTTATTACAAAATGTGTTTTCAACAGAAAAGTGGACAACATAACCTTAACCAAATGATCAAGCCTTATATCACAAAAATGACACATGCCTCCTGATATGATGCACTAAGAATCCTACACCATTCATTCCTGCCAAAAATACTTAACCTGAGTCTAATTATGAAGAAACAATCAGGCAAACCCAAACTGAGGAATATTCTAAGAAAAAAATATTGGTGGGGAATGTTCTAGAGGGGGAAAAACTCTTCAAAAAATATTAATGTCATGAAAGAAGAAAAAAATGCTTTTGAACTATTCTATTAATAGAACAAGGGTTGGAAAACTTATTCTTAAAGGATCAGGGGATTAATATTTCAGGCTTTGTGGGCCAAACAGTCTCTGTCACAACTACTCGATTTTGCCATTAGCAGCCACAGATAATTAAGTAAATGAATGGAAGCCAGGGACTGTAATTCCAGTGCCTTGGAAAGCTGAGGCAGGAGGGATCACTTTGAGGCCAGGAGTTCAAGACCGGCCTAAGCAACATAGCAAGACCCTATCTCCACAAAAATTTTTTTAAAAAATTAGCCAAGCGTGGTGCACAAGCCTATAGTCCCAACTACTCAAGAGGCTGAGGCGGGAGGATCACTTGAGGCCAACCAGGAATTCAAGGCTTCAGTGAGCTATGACTGCACCACTGCACTCTAGCCTGGGCAACAGAGTGAGACCCTGTCTCTAAATATATATACACACACACATATATATATACATATTTTTTTAATTTTAAATGAGCATGGCTATGTTCTAATAAAACTCTGTTTATAAAAACAAGTGACCAGTTCATGGGTCGCAGTTTGCCAATCTTTGTTCCAGAATAAAGGAGACTAAAGAGATATAACAGCTAAGTGTAATGGTGATCCCTGATTACATCCTGGATCGGGGGGAAAAAACCCCAAACAGCTACAAAGGACATTATTAGGACAACTAATAAAATTTGAATGTATTTGATATAATAGTAGTATACCAATGATAAATTCCCTTGGTGGAATAATTGTACTACCATTATGAAGGAAAATGTCCTTCTCAGGAAAGATCAGCTGAAGTATCTAGGTATAAAAAGCCTTGATGTCTATGGCTAACTCTCAAATGGATCAGGAAAAAAAAGTGTGTGTGTTTATATATATATATATATATATACACACATACACATTCATTCACACACACACACATACATACATACATACATGTATATATGCATATAGGGGAGAAAGGGATTAAGTATATATGGCAAAATGCCAATTGGTGATTCTAAATGACGAGTATATATTTGTTCACTATACTATTCTCATAATTTTTCTGTAATAAGCACATATCACTCATAACCAGAAAGTGATTGTTAAATTTAAAAGTCAACAAGCAGATTGGCATTATAGATTTTGAAATATTACCCAAATTCCAGACACATTTCTCTGAAGAAAGATCTGGGACATTAGGAAATCACAGAGTTCATAACATGTATTTAAAACTATTTTTAGAAGAGGAAATCTAGGCTCAAAATAGGAATGCCTAATGTGACAAACCATAATAAGTGGTGAAAACTACAACCTTCATGATCTATGCTGCTTTGTGAAGGGCGCTGGAGTTCCACAGGAAGGAAGAAAACATTGGCTAGGATTTCCAACAAAATGCTGAAACTACTCCTCCCAGGTGCAATTCTTTATGAAACAAAATCCACCCATTCGGATCTTAGTTAAGACTCTGGGGGGCTTCTCTATACTTTTTCTGCTTCAACTGGTGGGAGAACATGACTTTTCCTGCAGATTGCTGCTATTTGCTGATATGCCCAGAACTCACAGTGACAGTCTAAAATAGCATCTGTTAGAACATAAGCAAATAAACCTAGGATTCCAGATACATCTCAAACCAAGAATGCTGGCCCTACATGCTCAGGCCCCTTGCCTATCTCACCCTAGACTATTCTGCCCTTTGCTCAGCAACTAACTCTCTACACTCCAGTCACAATGGCCTTTACTTTCCTGATTTTTAAACAAGCAAATTTATTTTCACCCCAGGTCCTTTGCCTGTAACAGTTAACCCTGATTCTTCAAATTGCAAGCAAAGAGAACCAGTAGAAGAGGGTCAGGAAAAAAAGCAAAAAGCAAACCCCCTGCAGTAGTCAGAAGCCGAGCAGTTGAGGAGACAAGCTTTCCTCATCCAGTGGTCTCAGGTGAAGGGGGTCAGCCTGAGGCCATAGCTGACATCCAGAAAGAAGGCTGGCTTTTTGTCAACAAGATGGATATGAGACAGGTCCAGAAGGGACTAAGTATGCCATAAAACTAGCTGCAATTCCTGGATCCTAGTATCCTGATGTGCCATGTAAAACAGATAAGAACAAAAGGAAGAGAAGATTTATATGTTCTAAAGATGTACCCATTAAGTCAGTCTGTGTCCAGACCTTGATTAACTTCATACAGGGCTTCTAAACCTTTTCCACTGAGGTGTCCTAAAAAATGCCAAAAGAAAATGTTCTCTTCCTTTCCTTCCATTCAGAAAATGCTCTGAGGGCACCATCCAAAGCATTCAAACCCTACTCTAAAATTTATTTGAAGAAAGATTTTATTTTATCTTTAAAATGTATGTGATTCTGATTTCTACATCATAATTTTCATTATTAATAAAATTTAAATCCTTTACCAGTTAAAGTACTCCAACTCCAGCACCATTTCACCAACCTTCTAAATAAAATTGACACTCCAAAAAGGTTTGTCATGTTCCTCCAGAAGCTCCGTAAATTCCCAGTACCCCCACCACAAACTGAGCAACTAAGTATGGAAATGAAACCGTTTGGCAAACGATTATTCTTAGAAAAACTAATCAGTTATTTGGCAAATAATCATTCTTAGAAAAACTAATAAGTTATTTAAGTCTGTGGTTTCTGGTTTGGGCTTTGATTTGTTTTCTAGTAAAATTCCTTCAGAAAAACCCTACTCTTGTCTTAGCTGAATGAGGCTGTTCACAATGTGGGCTGAAGAGCTTGGATGAGCAGTGTGCTCTCAGAAGAAAAGGGTGGCGGTGGCTCCAAGCCTTAGGTTCTAATGACAGAGAACCAGGCAAAGACCAGAGAAACCAGCACAGGTAATGAAAGAAAAGCACTGGATGAAAAAGAACTGGGGCATCTGGCTTTTCCTTGCAAATACTCACATAAGAACAAGAGTAGCCTAAAAGAAATGCAAGTGATAGGAGGAGGGGGAATCTCAAATATTAATTAAGATTTACCATACACCTGGAAAACAACCAAAATATTGGACTGAAACCAGGAATTGATAAATACAGATGAATGTTAATAAGAAATATATGAAGTTTTTGTTAAATAAACATATTAAATGCTAAGTCTCCCCTGCTCCGCCCCCATGTCTTCCCGATGCAAGGGGACAAAAAACTACTTTAGAGAAATCATGTTAGGATTTTTGCCATTAGTATAGACTGAAAGACCTTTGGAAATCTCTCTTGGTCTAGAGTTGCCAGAGCCATCAACCATCAAGGAAATGTCTACCAGAGGCTTAAAGAGTAGAGTGACATTAAGGAAAACAAATGTGCCAATGAACCAGCAAGGCACAGGAAAATCCCTTTACAAAGCCATGAAAACAAATGACCCTGTGACATGCATCAGCTTTGCCACACTTTCACATCCACTGAAACATACATTAACTGGAAACAAACTTTTCTTTTTTTTGTAAAGGCTAGAGTATTCCAGGATGTTCCTTCATCTAAATATTTCAAAGTACTTTATGTGTGGAAAGAGACTGGGCCTGAAGCTGAGCTAGAAGAAAACACTGAGCCAGAAAAACCATTGCATGAGGAAAGCCAATTCCAGAGGTATCAAGTTTTGAGCCTCTACCTCTAATAATGATGACAGACCCCAAAGGTATTAACATCCAACTTCCCCCAGCACTCCAAAAGAATGAAAAAAGGTCAGCACAGACATCTGGAGAAAACAAAAACAGGGGAATGAAAAACCAAGTCTAAAATGACTCACAACATACCATGGGTTCCCTAATACGTTATAAACAAAAAGCACTATCTTCTCCCCACTTGCAGGTTGTTCTGAAAACAAAGTCACGGTGCTGTTCTCCAATAGCCAAACCTCCATGCTCTATCATAGCCAGTTCTTGCACTATTAATAATATCCCACTAGTCAACATTCAAAGGTCACCATCAAAGGGGAGACAATGCCCCAACTTACTGCAGCAAAGCCAAAAATACCTTTAACTCCCCCATCCACTCCCTGTCTTGTTTTTCTCACCTTTGTAAAGGTCTCATTACCCTCCCAGGCTTTACCCATTCCCTCTTCAACCTTCAACTATGTAGTAAGTAACTATGTAGTAAGACATCAAGTCCTATAAATTCCAATGCAACAAGTCTGACCATTTACTCCTCCTGTGCAGGTCAACTGACCCCAACATTTCAAATCCATATCACCCTTTCCTATAGAATTCTAACAGACCTAATTGGTCCTCCCTATCTACAGGCCATCTCTTCTATGCACTGCTAGAGTAACATACCTAAAATCAAAGGTCTGATGAATGCTCTTCAGTAAAAACTTCTATCAATTCCATGCTGCCTACAAAACAAATTCTAAACTCCTCCATGATCTGACGACCACAGGCCAACTCTCCAATCTCACTCTGGTCATCCTCTTCATCTGTTCGGTGCTATAGCAAGTAAGACAGTTCATGATTCTCTAGCGTTTTCCATGCTTTCCTTTCTATTTTGCCTATATTCACGCTGTTACTCATAACTGTCCTTCCATCTCTGCTCAACAATATCAGCAATCAACTTCTCTCAAAGCACAAACTAGGAAAGAAAGCAAACATACCACAGGCAAGGGGGTTATAAGAATCTGTGGTCTCAGAAGCATCATAGGTTTGAAAAATTGCCTAAAGACCAAAAGCCCAGCTTTGTTACTTTCTTGCTAAATTATACTGAGTAAGCCACTCACTTTTCTGAAACTGTTTCCTCATCTCTAAAACACATCTATCCTACCTAACACACAAGATTATCAAGACGATTCAGTAAGATAAAGCATGTCAAAATGCTTAGGAGAGAATGGAGATAAAGCTTAGAGGTAAATTTAAAGCTTTAAATGCTTATGTTAGGAAACTAATCTGAAAATTAACGAGCTGTGCATATTCTTAAGATGTTTGATGGCTGGGTATGGTGGCTCACACCTGTAATCCTAGCACTCTGGGAGGCCAAGGCAGGAGGATTGTTTGAGGTCAGGAGTTCAAGATCAGTCTGAACAAGAGTGAGACCCCCCTCTCTACAAAAAAAAGAAAAATTAGCCAGGCACGGTGGCCCGTTCCTGTAGTGGCACGCACCTGTAGTCCAGCTACTTGGGAGGCTGAGGCAGGAGGATCACTTGAGCCCAGGAGTTTGAGGTTTCAGTGAGCTATGATGATGCCACTGCACTCTAGCCCAGGCAACAGAATTTGTTTGTTTGTCTCAAACAAAACAAACAAAAAAAAAGAAGTTTGAAAGAAAAGCAAAATAAACCCCCCAAAAATAGAAGAAAGAAAATGACAAAGCAGAAATTACAAAGAAAACAAACACAACAGAGGGGATCACTGAAGCCGAAAGATAGAGTTCTTTGAAAAGAATAATAAGATTGTTGAGAAGTTTGTGTAAACTATAAAAAACAATATAAAAGTAAGCTGTTATTATCCAGTACGAGAGAAACTTCAAATAAAAAGGGCTGACGTAATAGTTTTCTTTTTGAAAGGGTTTCTCAAATCTCAATACTATTGACATTTGGGCCAGATAATTGTTGGGGTGGGGTGCAGCTGTCCTATGCATTCTAGGATGTTTGGTAACATCCCAGGTCTCTACTCACAAGATGTCGGTAGTATTCCAACTCCATCCCCAGATGTTATGATGACCAAAAATGTCTTCACACATTGTAAACTGCCCCATGGGAGGCAAAATCATCCTAGGTTGAGAACCACTGCTCTAAGAAAACAAAAGGGCCACATCACACTACACCAGCTAAGACTAGATCATTCATAGCAATTCCTAATTGTAGAATAGCTGCCTTCTCTACCCATTAGGACTGAGGGATGACAACAAGCCAAAGACAGAAAGGGCAAGACTGAAGAAATAGGCAGGTCTCAGATTTTTCAGCAAAATTGCATAAACTGTTCAAGATGAGAGGAACAGAGAAGCTATATAGGCAAAATAGTGGCAGAGTTGCCACAAGTAACAGAAGTATCACTTTTATTTCTAGGAATAGGGTGGGGAGTGTACAGCTTTAACACAGTAGTGAAATATAAAAATGGTCCTTGAGTCAAATTCCAAGAAGTTAGGTATCCTAGCAGAGAAGGAGAAAGACACAGTACCTGATGGAGTATTTATCATCACTCTGAACTTCATGAGCAATAACAATAAATCATTTCAAAGTTTTAAAAATAACTCATTCTGAGAATTGAGTAAATATTCTTTTTCAGAAATCCTAATTGTGCTGGGTGAAGTGGCTCATGCCTATAATCCTAGCACTTTGGGAGGCAGAGGTTGGAGAATCTCTTGAAGCCATCAATCAAAGACAAGCCCGAGCGACATAGCAAGACCTCGTCGCTACAAAAAATAGAAAAATTTGGTCAGGTGCGGTGGTTCACACCTGTAATCCTAGCACTTTGCGAGGCCAAGGCGGGAGGATCACTTGAGGTCAGGAGTTCGAGACCACATCTCTACTAAAAATAGAAAGAAATTAGCCAGGCAACTAAAAATAAAAAAAATTAGCCAGGTGTCGCGGTGCGTGCCTGGAGTCCCACCTACTCGGGAGGCTGAGGCAGGAGGATCGCTTGGACCCAGGAGTTTGAGGTTAGGCTGACACCACAGCACTCTAGCCTGGATGACAGAGCGAGACTCTCAAAAAAAAGGAACACAGTATGTACATATCTATTATACTCACCAGACACATCTAAAATCCAATCTAAACCTAACAGAACTTCTAGGGGTATCTGAAAATATAATTCTGAGAACCTAAATGATGAAAAGCAAACAGTGATATAGACACCTAGGGACTCTATCACCATCTCAGGAACAATGAGAGCCAAGCAAGACAGTCTGATGGTGCATCTTCACATCATCACCATCTCCCATTATTTCTACTTACAGAAATGAACTATAGAACCAGCTTGGGGGAAACTCCAACTGAGTAAGCTAGCAGTGCACAGCAAGCGCTGTGTCAGGTGGAAAAAAAAGTAAATGGTCATTTCCCTGCCAGAGTTAAGGTAGAAATGGAGCAGAGATTTCTGGGCAGTATATAGGAAGGAAAATTGATTCCTAAGCCATATAACAGCTCTTAGCATGAATGATCACTGAAGAGAGTAATATCTGTGAAGAAAGAGGATCAATGCTCATCCTCCTGGAATCTGGAGAATGGCAGGAGTGCACTTTCCTAGGCTCTTTCAGATCCTAGTAATGATGATCTAATGCAATGTTCAGTTCCACCAGCGTGGTGTGTTATGAACAGATTAAAAACTCTATTCCTCAGTTAGTAGGAAGCTTACGAACAACTAAATCCTATAAAAATAAAAGGCTGTAATTAACTGAGAAGCCCTGTGGTCATCTGGCCAAACATTATGAAGATTAAAAGAAAAAGTCCAATGCCACTTCAAGAAGCTGGGAGCAAAGGAAAGGGTGAGCTGAGCACATCAAATGGGAGGTGTCTAAAGGGGGTCCACCTCCCAGGAGGAGCAGTTTACAGTCACTGGAAGCGGCTGAGAGGCTGAGCAGCACTGCTGAAGATGCAGTAAACTTTCTAAAGTTATAAACCTGTCTGAGAATTTCTGCCCAGAAAACCTCTCATGTATACACAGGCAGAATTTTGAGTATAATTTCAGAAAATTCACAGACCACTTACAGTTATCCCCCACAACCACCTGAAGGGTCCATGGCCCCCAGACTGCAAAGTCTTACCCAGGGACTCTGCCACTGACTGGGAAAGTATGCTCCCTTCTCAAATCTCTGGACCTCAGTCCACGCATCCGTCAAAGTCAGGCTAAGGGTTCTTCCAGCACTAAAACAAGGCTTACATGGAAGAACGACAATCCATTTCCTGGGAATGAGCATATGAATTCACTGTTGCTGAATTAGTCTGTCTTCTTGCTATGGATGACCTAAGAAATCCAACTGGAAACACCATGCTCTCGCGGCAGAAATTCCATTAGAAGGAAAAATAAGGCAACCTCTGTCACTCACTAGAGCCACTCACCATCCAGCATGTCTTCCTCATCATCCCTGTCGTGCTCCTCCACTGCCACCTCCTCCTCCTCCTCCTCCTCTTCCGCATCCTCCAGCTCCACGTCCGGGTCCAGGTCTGGATCGCTCCCTGAGGCAGATTCGTCTGACATGGCTCCCAGAGGTTCTCAGTGGGCATTACCGACTCATGGTCCACTGCAGGGGTCCTAGGAGGAAGACAAGGGACATCAGAATCACCAAGGATTTCACTTAGAAGCACAAATCTTTCAAAGAAAAAAATGCTGAAAATGAATTCCCTGGGTCTTTTCTAAGCAAGGCAAACTAACCATACGTCGTGGCACGTTCCTGTGGCACCTACACAGGGGGCTAAGGCAGGAGGATCACTTGAGCCCAGGAGTTTGAGGTTGCAATGAGCTATAATTATGCCACTGCATTCTAGCCAGGGCAACAGAGTGACATCTTGTCTCAAAAAAAAAAAAAAAGAGTGTGTCTAAATGGTTCGCATACCTAGCCTCTCAAGACAACTAGAGTAAAGAACAGCTGTGAAATGATTTAATAATAAAAATTAAAATTTTTTCATTAATAGCTCACTTCCAGAAACAACTACAAAGGGAGTTAAGGGACAGGGAAGAAAGGTGATCCACAAATACAAATTAATATAACTAATGCTAAGCTACTATTCACTTAATGACCAGGCAGATTCCAAATCTCTGTAGGAATAACTATCCTTTGCCTCTGGTTCATTTAGTAGGTTTTAGAAAGGAAGTAGTAAATCGATTAGATATCAACAACTCTGAAAGTGAAATTTACTTCTCAACATTTGTAGTATAATTAATTTTTGAACATTAGCATTAATATATAATAATTCATCAGTAACTACTCTGTGGAAGTCAATGTTCATAATCAGCATAACCCCTGTTTCATCTTGGACTGCTTGAGATTAAGAGTGTTTTCTTTGCAGTATGCTTAGCTGATTATGGAGTGGCTTTTAGACAACAATTTTTAATTAGCAGGCATCTTTAGGTAATCTGAATGCCTGTCATTCTAGAGAAGAAACTGTGTGGGCATAGAATGACAATCACTTAGAGGTAAACAGTAACAAGCAAAAGGCTTCTATATACTCCCAGTTAACAAACATCTTCGGAACAACCTCAGCCCCAAGCTCCTAACAGAGAGAAGCAAATATCAATTAAACATCCAATAACCACACATACTATTAGAATATGAGAGATATTTATCCAGCCCCCTGCTCAAAATATTTTAAAAACGGAGGATACTTTAAAATAGCACCCAGGCCATCAGACATCCACAACAGAGAAGAGACTGGAAAGTGGTGGAGTTCCTAAGCCTAAGTCCCATCAAATTTAGTTTTTCTCTTTCCCTCCCTGCTACCAGCCACTAAATTTCTTTACAAAGGTGACACAGCTCTCTTCTCAGCTCTTTAGAACAATAGTAACTACTTAAAGGGTAGGTTTTGCTGTTACTGATCTCCTTCAAAAAGGCAACAAAGAGAAAATGGCTGAGGAAAAGCTGGTCTTAGCGGGCAGCAGCACAATTACCTTCTGTTTCTAAGGGGTTTTATTCACACATACAGATACCTCCATGTAGACGTAGGCTTTCAGAACACAGGGAAGGCAGCACTGATTCAAGAACTTAGCTCTTACTAGAATTGTCAGACAGACATGAGGGGGAAAGGTGATAAGGAAAAAAATGCATCTCCCTTATTTGTTCCTCATTCCATGTAAAATATTGCTTTACTCTCCAGTGAAGAGGTGCTCTGTCTCCAATACACAGAGAAACTAGGAGAGTGATTATGACTGTGCTGCGCCTTAATGAGGACTTGTGTTCCTACAAAGCAAATTCTGGGAACCAAATTCTATTTTAATGAAACTGGAGAACTAGCTATTTAAAGGAATTCTAAAGAGAACCCTCTGAAAAGCAAATACTCAACCTCTAAGCATGTTAATAAGTCTATAGTTTAATATATTGAGGTTGCTAAAAGGAGGCCATAATTATGAAGAAACCCACAGCTAATCCCAGTCCAGCCCCTCATAGCAATCTTGAGAGTGAAAGAAAAGGTTGTTCGGCCCTGCTAAATTCAAAGACAAGAACACCTGTCTATATAGTGGTGCCTGGCCAAGAAACAGTGGAATTAATCATTTGGGCACAGCCCTTAGAGATATCTGGGGGTTGGGAGTGGAGGTATAATACACAGGAAGAAACACACACACACAAGCAAAGCCTTTGTTCATAAAGCAAACCATGCTTAGAGAGTCCACATTGAAATCACAGGACTGCAGGTGAACATACACTGCCTCCTCACTGTGGGGCTGCCCATGGAATTTCAAAGATGTCCTTATAGACTTTGGCAGCATCATGTTCCTACCTTTTAAATAAAAGAATACTTCCCAAACCACCATGCCTTCATTAATTTTGGTGATTTTGAGTAATACTCAATTTCCTCAAATGGTCTCAAGGCAATTCCATAGCAAGTGCAACTTTTTTTTCTCATGAAGAATATAAACAAAACCCTGGATTTAAGCTAATTTACAAGGGGGGGAAAGTCTTTTAAATGCAGGAAAACATTCAATCCAAAGCTTTGGGCAGTATCCCTCCAAAGAAACCTATTAGTCAAAGTATTTATAATATATAATTAAAAGATAAAAAAAGTACAGTCCACATATAGTACTCACTGAGTACCCGCAGGATTCTTCCAGTCTGCTAAGAGATCCTCTGTGGACTGTTAAAGTTATTTCAAAACACTTTTCCTGTGCAAGAGAACGCACTGCTCGAATCACACCCAACGTGTACTTCAAATCTCCACATAGTCCAGATGCCTTTTGAGTATACCAGTTACTTAAAAACACATTTAGGCCGGGCGCGGTAGCTCACACCTGTAATCCTAGCACTCTGGGAGGCCAAGGCGGGCGGATCGTTCTGAGCTCAGGAGTTCGAGACCAGCCTGAGCAAGAGCGAGACCCCGTCTCTACCAAAAATAGAAAGAAATTAATTGGACAGCTAAAAATATATAGAAAAAATTAGCTGGGCATGGTGGCGCATGCCTGTAGTCCCAGCTACTCGGGAGGCTGAGACAGTAGGATTGCTTGAGCCCAGGAGTTTGAGGTTGCT